>BSAI01000030.1:38212319-38262777 GCA_036245035.1 Adrianichthys oophorus
AGTGGCATAGTGTGCGGTCTGTATGTAAAGCTTAAGCTAATGTGCATAGAATGAGTATTTTCCCGAGGTTAAGTGAGCACTTGCTCAAAAACAATGGCATAGTGTGCGTTCTGCATGTGGTGTTTAGGTTAATGTAATGCATTAGAGAGTTTTCCCGAGGATAACTGAGCACTTGCTCAAAAAAAGAGTGACAGTGTACGGTCTGTATGTAAAGGTTTAGCTAAATTGCATATGAGTATTTTCCCGAGGTTAAGTGAGCACTTGCTCAAAAAGAGTGACAGTGTACGGTCTATATGTAAAGCTTAAGCTAAATTGCATATATTCAGTGTTTTCTCGAGGTTAAGTGAGCACTTGCTCAAAAAACAGTGGCATAGTGTGCGGTCTGCATGTGGTGATTAGGCTAATGTGATGTTATAGAGTGTTTTACCGAGGTTAAGTGAGCACTTGCTCAAAAAACAGTGGCATAGTGTGCGGTCTGTATGTAAAGCTTAAGCTAAATTGCATGAGTATTTTCCCGAGGTTAAGCAAGCACTTGCTCAAAAAAGAGTGACAGGGTACGGTCTGTATGTAAAGCTTAAGCTAAATTGCATAAATTGAGTGTTTTCCCGAGGTTAAGCGAGCACTTGCTCAAAAAAAGAGTGACAGTTTACGGTTTGTATGTAAAGCTTAAGCTAAATTGCATATATTGAGTGTTTTCCAGAGGTTAAGTGAGCACTTGCTCAAAAAACAGTGGCATAGTGTGCGGTCTGTATGTAAAGCTTAAGCTAATTTGCATAAATTGAGTTTTCCCGAGGTTAAGTGAGCACTTGCTCAAAAAGTAGTGACAGTGTACGGTTTGTATGTAAAGCTTAAGCTAAATTGCATAAATTGAGTATTTTCCCGAGGTTAAGCAAGCACTTGCTCAAAAAAGAGTGACAGGGTACGGTCTGTATGTAAAGCTTAAGCTAAATTGCATAAATTGAGTGTTTTACCGAGGTTAAGCGAGCACTTGCTCAAAAAACAGTGGCAGTGTGTGTGGTCTGTATGTGGTGTCTAGGCTAATGTGATGCTATACAGTGTTTTACCGAGGTTAAGCGAGCACTTGCTCAAAAAAGCGTGACAGTGTACGGTCTGTATGTAAAGCTTAAGCTAAATTGCATAAATTGAGTGTTTTCCCAAGGTTAAGTGAGCACTTGCTCAAAAAACAGTGGCATAGTGTGCGGTCGGCATGTGGTGATTAGGCTAATCTGATGCTATAGAGTGTTTTCCCGAGGTTAAGTGAGCACTTGCTCAAAAAGGAGTGGCATAGTGTGCGGTCTGCATGTGGCGTTTAGGCTAATGTGATGCATTAGTGTTTTTCCGAGGTTAAGTGAGCACTTTTTAAAAAAACAGTGGCATAGTGTGCGGTCTGCATGTAAAGCTTAAGCTAATGTGCATATATTGAGTGTTTTCCCGAGGGTAAGTGAGCACTTGCTCAAAAAACAGTGGCATAGTGTGCGGTCTTTATGTAAAGCTTAAGCTAAATTGCATATGAGTATTTTCCCGAGGTTAAGCGAGCACTTGCTCAAAAAAGAGTGACAGTGTACGGTCTGTATGTAAAGCTTAAGCTAAATTGCATAAATTGAGTGTTTTCCCGAGGTTAAGCGAGCACTTGCTCAAAAAACAGTGGCAGTGTGTGCGGTCTGTATGTGGTGTTTAGGCTAATGTGATGCTATACAGTGTTTTATCGAGGTTAAGCGAGCACTTGCTCAAAAAACAGTGGCATAGTGTGCGGTCTGCATGTAGTGATTAGGATAATGTGATGGAAACAATTTCCCGAGGTTAAGTGAGCATTTGCTCAAAAAACAGTGGCATAGTGCGCGGTCTGCATGTAAAGCTTAAGCTATTGAGCAGTAAAGGAGTATTTTCCAAGGTGAAGTGAGCACTTGCTCAAAAAACAGTGACAAAGTGTACGGTCTGCATGTGGTGATTAGGCTCATTTGATGCAAACAATGTATTTCCCGAGGTTAAGTGAGCACTTGCTCAAAAAAAAAAAAATAGTTGTATGATGTGGAGTCTCGACAGCCGGTATCCAGAGAGATCCAATATGACCAGGAGTATTCAGACTAAAGAGCAACAGAGAAATGAGAGGATCTAAATTCAAGAGCATCTGAGATGGAAAAGAGGATCCAGAGGAGAAACAATCCACAGAAGAATAAGATCCCAGACTGTTCTCTGGCAGGAAAAATGACTCAGACATGCATCACCAACACAGGTGGGTGTGTCAGACAGGGCATTCAGTTCACCCGGATCTACAACTCCCTGGTGTTGGGCTGGGCTTTAACAGTCATGGACACAACCACACCAAACAGAATCAGAAGAACCTTAAACTAAACCTTTAGACCATCATTTGGCACAAATCAGTTTTCACCTAAAGTTAAACTAGTAAACCAAAGAAAACCACAACAAGACCAAGAACCAAAATCATGTATCACAACCAACACCCTTTCAAGGGAGTCCCAACTAGACTGGACTATCACAGAAATGTGACTTTCTAAACTTGCAGTTAATAAAGGCAGAAAGTGAGGGGATGCAGAAACATCAATATCAAATTGTTAAGAACTACATGGAAAAGTTTCTGAATGCCAGTGTGCATCACTAAACAGTGATCGACCTTTTCTTGTGTTCAAATACTATAAATTCAGTAAAATATACAAAGAGAAGTGCTTCAAAAGCCCGATATGAGAGGAATGAAGGGTCATTATGTGTGATTTAAAGTTGGCTGAGGTGTAATTTTTTTTTTTTTTAGGATAATCAAAAAGCACTCAATTGTGTTAATAAATGATCTGAAGTTGAGTGAGTTTGAGAAATTGTATTTTGTATATATTTTAATGCAAAACCAATAAAATCAAAACCACAGCGGGAGCACGTATGTATTAATTAAATTTTAATAACTGGTCTTACCTTTTGTCGCTCTACCTGAAAATAAAACTGCACAAACTGATCCAATCACAGCAGAAGACTAAGACTTGGAAGGTAAAGAAAAGGAAAGATTTTCACCCTGCTTAAACCTCCAAACCAGACATTCACAAACCAAAAACTCCTTCACTGATTCAGCTCCAGCCCAACAACCACAACCTTTGCCCATCCTGAGAGCAGCTGCTGGTCAGATAGCAGCCCACAAACTACAGACCAACATGAGTTCATCAAGATACTTCAGGAGCAACACTGAAGATCTAACCCTGACCAGACTGGACTCTTCCAAACCTCGAAGAAGTGAGAGCAAACACTAAAGCCTGATGTTGAGCCTCAACTTTAGCCTGACGGAAGAGAAATGGCATTGAAGGTGACTTTACCACAGATGAGGAGGAACTTATTGGAACAGGATGAAAAAAAAAAAACAAGAAATAAATAATTTCAAAATACTGTAAATAATCAAAACCTTGCAAAAATGATCAAAGAAAAATGAGAAAGCATTAAACAGATAGGGGCACGGCGGCCAGCAAAGAAAAGCAAAAGTTCCGGCACGGCAGCCAGAAAGTAATAGAGTGGCGGCACGGCGCCCTTTAAGGAATGAAACAGAAGAGATAGATGGTAGATATCCTTCTCCACGGAATGTAATGTGGGTGTGTGCATTAAAAATTGTGACACGTAAATACAATTTCCAAAATGGCAGAAAATTTAAAAATGACGTAAGCGAGCACGCAAATCAATGAAGCTGGTCCACTCAGAAGAATACTGAAACTCGTAAAAAGTTTAAGAAATAAAATCTAAACTACAGATTTTTCTCATGAATTCTGTAAGTGCCAGATGCATTCTACAATCCTGAACTCTTTCAAATTTCTTTGACTACAGAACCGTTTTTATTTAGGAACTTCATGGAAGGAAGTCAGAGAGGAAGAAAAACTACAAGTTTCAGCAGCACCTACAGTTTTGGAAGACCTGCAGGAGGAAATGTTAGTGCACCAAAATGTAGTTCAGCTTAAAAGGACCTGAAACAATAAGTTCATCCTCATTGTGCCCAATAAAAACCAAGCAGCTGCTGCATTAAACATCAAATGGATCGAAACTAAGTCACCTTCAATGCAAGCTTAGAGAAAGAGGAAAAGAAAAAGATTGTCACGGCGGCCAAACCAAGAAATGAAGGACTTACAGGCTGAAGATCTTCCTGAGAAGAAAAAGAAATAAAAAAGTACTTAGAAGTAGACTCATTAGGAATAAATTATAAACAAAACTCATTTCCTTACAGTTCTGTCAAATGATTGAGGCTAAAGACAGAGTCAAAGCACTTATGATGAGACGCCACCACTCTGCTGGTAGCAGAACGGTTTCACATGAGATCTTTGGGAGCAAAACGTTTCCTCAAAACAAAATGTACCTGTCAGTAACAGAGCTGAACTTCCAATGCCTCCATGGTCAGCCATCTCAACTGGACAAATAAGAAATAAAGAAAATGTAAATAAAAATAAATAAACTAAATAAAGCATTTTGTCCAAGTCAGTCATTAAATGAAGTAAAAAACAAAAGAAAATATACATATACAAATAAATTTATAAATACTATAAAAAAAACATGAAAAAAAAATAAAATAAAAATGAAAATAAAAAGAATAAACTTAAGTATTTCGTCCAAAAACTCCAAAGGTAATTAATATATTTTTAACACTAGGTTTTTGGTTCTTATGGCCAACTTTACAGTTTTGCCGAATATTTAGGATAAAACATTCCTATTGGGAATCAGTTCAACCAAGTAAGACTCGGTGAAAGCAGGAAGGAGCTGAATGGACCCGAATCCAGAAGGGAAAAAAAAAAAAAAAACGCCTAGAATAAATTTAAGAATCTACGAAGAACGGAGTTTTCAAAGTTTAAAACGTTCAAGTTTATAAATGAAATCATTCGGAGTGATATAAAAACTCATTTTAAAAGGATTTAAAGCAAATACAACAAATGTTTTTCTCCAAAGAAAGAGCTTCAGGCCTTCCGAGAACTAAACCTTCTTCTGTTTCAAATGTTCAAATACTCTCCATGAGGGAACCTCTAAAGTTCTCCAGCAGGAGATAAAACATCACATTTACCTCCAAAGTTCAGGTTAAAAAGCAGAATTTTCACCAACAAACCGAGCAGAATAAAGAACCACTGACCTGAAGCTGCTGCTGCTGCTGCTGCTGCTGCTGCTGCTGCTGCTGCCGCCGCCGCCGCATCCCGGAGAGCAGAACCAAACAAGCGCACCTGGGACTAATTATCCTTAATAAGCCTCAGGTGCGGAGAGCACGTGACCCTCCACTCTTCCGGGCTAACGACCTTTGACGTAGAGAAACATTCCGACAGGATTATTTTTACTCACTTTAGTTTGATCTGTAATCCAGTCCAATTGACAACCGGTGCCCGTTTCAAGAAGCAGGTTACCGAATTACCGATTTTCGTACAAATTAAAAGCGCATTTTAATGTCTTCTCTTCCTCAAATTTTCAGTGGTTGATATATGGGATTCATAAAGTCATGATAAATAAGTAAACCAAGACGTCTCATCCAGAGTAATAATTTCGTTATTCAAAATGATTTTCTAAAATGTATTTAACACCGATAAAAATATTTATTATTATTATATTTAATTTAATTATTTAATGTGTTGTTATTATTTTTATTTTAATGTGATATTTTACTATATCATTTAATTTCATTAATCATTTTTATAACTAAAACCAACAAATGTGAAACTTTTGACACACAAACTTTCCTTTTTATAATATTTGGCTCTCATATCCACGTTTGTTACTATAGTCTGGCGGTTAAAGCGTCCGCCTCTGCTTAACTCACTTTGTTGGTTCAAACCCCTCCTCTCCAATTTATTTTTTTTTATACAAAACAACCGGTGCCCGTTTCAAGAAGCAGGTTACCGAATTACCAATTTTCGTACAAATTAAAAGCGCATTTTAATGTCTTCTCTTCCTCAAAATTTCAGTGGTTGATATATGGGATTTGTAAAGTCATGATCAATAAGTGATCCAAGACGTTTCATCCAGAGTAATAATTTCGTTATTCAAAATGCTTTTCTAAAATGCATTTAACACCGATAAAAATATTTATTATTAATATTATGTTTTATTTAATTATTTAATTTGTTGTTATTATTGTTATTTTATCTTAATGAGACCCTCGTCTACGGTATCCTCTGTAAATGGACATGCCCTTTTTGTTTCTGCATGGAAACATGCAGTCTCTTATGGAAGCAATTGTGACTCATATTTTCAAAATAAAAGCCTATACCGGGAATGCTTTTTCATTTTCAAAATACAGCTGCCTCCGTTGACTCAAAAATCTAATGAAAACTCAACTCCGTTATTTCCTGGACGTTGAGGCCATGCAACAAATATCTTTCAATCGCATGGAAAGGGATACTGATGACTGGTCGTACCCTTCCATGCGCGACCACCTCCAGTTGCTGAAGGACTGAGAGCAATTTGGCCACAACAACTTCATTTACATTGGTGTCTGTGACGGCAGAGTGTTCAGCCAAGGTCTCTAAAACCTGCTCAATTCTGTCATGTGCATCACACTCTGAAACTGTTTGTAACTCCAACTGGGAAGCTAATTCCAACAAGAATTGTGCACACCCGTTTGAGATGGCCATGTCGTTTGCCGGTAGCATCAATAACGCAGAAGAAGAGTGAGCACCAACGTCATCGCGCTGCCCCTCCTCCTCTGAAACTGCCAGCTGGAAGTCATATATGAGACACGTTGAGCGTGGTGAATGTGAAAACGAAAAAGCAATTCCCCTTTGCATTATTGCTTTGATTCCGTCACAGAATGAGCGGTGTTGAAGTAGAAAAGGAAAAAGCATTTTGGAGACTTGATTTTTAATTTTATTTATGAGTCAATTGATGCAGTTACATTGTGAAAATGAAAAAGCATTTCTGTAATCCATTTTAATTTTCAAATTAGATATTTCTGATTGAATTTTGGTACACATTTGCTAAAGAACTTTTTGAAAAGGAAGTGTGAAATGTCCTTTTCTTTATCATTTTAATTAAGTGACAGAATGAGCAGTGTTGAAGAAGAAAAAGAAAAATTCATTTGGCGGATTGAGTTTTCATTTGATTTCTGAGTCAACAGAGGCAGCTGTATTACAAAGACAATTTATGAATGTACTGTGTTCTCATTCATTCATTTTTTGAATGAATTAATGTACTGTGTTCTGCTGATAGAAAACCTGACTGTTTTATAAATAAAATAAATTACATACATTTGCAAACACTTGCTGTTTTTGCTCAGAAATTAACTGACAAATAACTAGTCCATCACTGTTTAGTTTTATTTTCGCACCGGGTGCAAGGCAGCACTTTTTCTGTAATTCTTTTGTGTACTTTACAGAAAATACCTTCCAATATTAATCTTTCCATATTCCTGCTGGCAATAACTCAACTGTTTTTGGTTAGATCAAACAGAAAACGAGCTAACAAGAAGCACAGGGAGGCAAGTTGGAGCAGACGTCTCAGAAGATTACTTTGCTAAGGATTACGCCATCTTCTGGGCAAGAGTTTAACAATCTTTTCCAACATTGGATTATGATTTGATAATTATTATAATATATTCTAATTACCTGTAACACTCCTGTGAGTTCAGAGGAAGTGTACTGGTTTTTCTTTTTAGTAAAACCATGTCAGCCTTTAAAGTGTTTTAAATCATTTCATTTACAAAAAGATTTACAGCACACTTGTTTTAAACAAAAAGATTAACTTTCATATTTAAAAATTAATTTGAAAATCTAAATACCCAGCCAAACCATTAAACAACATGAGATTTTCCAGGATTCATAAATACTTTATACAATAAATGCAAGCCATCATAATAAACAGAAACATTCCAAAAGTAAAACTTATTTTGCAAATAACATGATTAATGTTACATTACACAGGGTCTTCCACATCTCTCCTGCTTTGCCAACATAAAGGTGCCTGTACTGGCCCTCTATGCTTACGGCCAGTCTGGTTTTTCGGTTGACCCACTGGACCATAGGGCGTCTGGTGGAGCAGCTTCGGGTTCCTCACGCTCTGGGGTGGGCACAGGAGACTGAGGTCCTGGTGTTCCTTTTCTGGCTGCCGTCTGGCACATCTTACCGTGTGATAGCCAGGGTCTTTGACATGCCACTCCACACTCCACTGTGAGTGACATTGTCCACAGAACAGCGCACCACATCCTCCAGCTGATGTGTAGCTTCATCTGGGTCCTCAGTGTGGATAAACTGTCATAGTCGCCGCTGGTTTTGAGCAGCTTGCTGGGTCTGCTGCCTTCCAAAAGGTTGTAGGGAGTATCAGCGGCTGCCACATATAAGAATAAGAATAAAACAAGAATAAAGGCCCCATGTTTGTTTTATGCAAGTATGTTTGTTGAACAATTTAAGCAAACATGCTCTGATAGAAAAATGGTCCAAGTAATTGAAATCATTCACCTAGTAGAACTTTTGCAAGAATTGAATGCACAGATTTTGACCCTGTAGAATCCAAGGGGTCAAATTTGGCTTCTATTTTAGAAATTTTCATTTTATATTATTTTTTCTGAATTGTTTGGCTGCTAATTGCTTTTAAACTTTAAAAGCCCAGAAGAAAAGTACTGTTGGGTTCCCCAGAGCTAAAGACTTATTTAGTTTAAATACATTTTCTAAAGTTCACAATCCAAGTTTAATTGTTACACAAGTTGTTACGAGTTTTAATATTTTTTCAGGGCATCTAAACATTTAAATCTTGCACAGTTATAATGTGCTAACTAATTGCACAACTGTCTTATCTGTAAAAAGGTGTTAAAGGTGTTAAAATCTCATCACACAGTTTAAAGATACCGGAAATCGTTGTTGCATATAGCTACTATGAGTCTTTCTAGGAAACTGTTTTTGAAGGTATTATTACCTACTTGCGCTCTCTTTATAGTTCTTATTATTACTTCTGCAGAGACTCCTATTAGTGTTGCTTCTACTAGTTAAGTAACCTCTTTTACTACGTATCAGTGGTTACCTACAGTGTGAATCATTAATGTTTACGGAAAATATCTTTGAATTCTTTCAGAGGATAATCAAGAAGCACTCTTTTGTTTCTTAAAACTTGATTTGCAATGTGAAGGGATGATTTCAGGATTAATATGAAATTGTATTCTGTTGATAATCAATGAGTATTACATATACGTCACATGATGTGTGGTTCATGTTGCTGTTTACTGAATCACGAAATAATGGTTTCTGAGAATAATCAATAATCATGATGCACTCTTTTGTTACTTGAAAGAATCTGCACTTGATCTGATCAGAACCGCATTAATAAACTATAAAATTAAGTCACTATGTAAAGATAAATTTGATTCTTCCCATTCCTTCTCAAGAAATCGATCAAGCTCTACTTCACTTGTTATTTTCACTATATATTTAATGAATCAAATGTGACTTCAATGTGTCTTTGTTTTTTTAATCAACATATTTCATTATATCTGTAGTGAGTTTAAAAGTTCTGTGTGATTTTTTTGGCTTGTATTGTCCACAAATTATGCTTGATATAAACCAAATCAATCAGTCAATCAATCGATCTTTTGACAAAAACCCATCATCTATTTGTAATAAATGTAAAAATATTTTTCTTTTAAAACCTTAAACGTTGGAGACAAAACAGTATGAATAGAAACTACTCATTAAAAAATACAGGAATACATAATTGAAAATTTGTTCCAATTTTATAGTCAGATCTGAGACAAAAAGTGACGCAAACCCATGCAAAAAGGTTTTTTTTTTCGTTGTGCTTTTTGTTTTGTGTATTCTGGTCTGGTGAAAATATGTCAAAAATATCCTTTTGCTTCTTTTCAATGCATCCCGGTAAATGCTTCCTTTCATCCCACAAACTAATCGATTTATCCAAACACAATCAGGCAGTAAAAAGGCATGAGAAACATTGAACTAATGTGGTGTCACACCCTTTAAAGCAAAAGTTTATTGACAAAGGTTGTGCAACAGACATTTGAGGTACATGATCTGAGTTATGGGGGGACGACTCCAGGAAAATCTGCACCATTGAAACTTCCAGATATCAGAATATTTATGACTGAATGTGACAGGTGTGGAGGTTCCAGTGGTACACAAACACCGTATTTACTGACATCCAAACACAATGTTTTTGACTGGATTCACTGACATTCATAGTGATCGCTGATGTATAAAGCAAGAACTGTACTTTGGCTATCATGGGAAAGCCGCTTTTCCCTCTCTAGCACACAATAAGCCAGACATGACAAAAACAGACATGCTCAGAGATGTTGTCAACAAACATGATGCAAAGATATAAAAATAAAGCCCCCACCCGGTACAGGTTTCAGTCCAAGTGGAAGCATTGTACATTGCATTACAAGCTGACCCATTGGGAACAAACATTTATTCGTCGTTTTCCTCCCCTCACCCCCATTTATTCCTTCTTCTCCATTCCAGGTCGCCTCACTGCAGAAGCAAAGGTGATGAATTTGAGTTTTGTTGTCTCCAGTAATCCTGAGGTTTGGAAAATATCACTGACGCAGAATGTGACTTAAAAAAAAAAAAAAAAAAGAAATGCAAAGTAGATACCAAAAAAGGGAAATGAACGTGCTATCTAACTGTACAATGAACATTTCCAGACAAATACTCATTTCATGTTCTTCTACCACCATCTACTTTGTTTTTCTGGAAGTATCTTTTAAGCAGTAAAATAATTATATTATAATACAAATGTTTATAAAATAGCAGCACACATGTGACACATCACGACTAGGTAATGGTATTTTTTTGTATTAATGAAACAAATTCATAGCTTTTAGCAGCGCAAAAAGACAATAAAATATCGACACTTTTCTTTAGATGTGATGTCTTCACACCTCCTCCTTGATCCTCTCTTCACTTTGGGATACAGTATCTCTAAAATCTTAGAAGAACCCTTTTGAGGGTCTGGTCACCCCAGAAAATATACCAAACATAAACTGATCTGCTGCATCAATATACAACACATGCAACAAAAATTGCCAAAAAAAAAAATCACAGCCATTAAAGTTTGGGGAGAGCTAACATCACGAGGCAAAACGAAGGGATCAAATCAGATAAACAGGGATGATTATGCAAATGTGCCACCGAACTGTTCAGTTTTACTGACAGAGATCCCCACATTTTCTCATCCTGTCATTAAAGGACAAAATCTAGCTGTGGCAGACTCATGATGAACGTGAACGGACAGAAAAGTCTGATTTGTGCTGATGTCTGCCTAACAGACGACAGATGCCTTCACAGACAGTCAGGCCAACGCAAGCCAGCACCATATGAAAAACTGACCATCTCGCACATTAGCTACGCTGGTTTCAAACAAAGGCCGAACATTGCAAACGTCACTGCCCTTTGAAGAACATGTGCAAAAACCTCCATCCTGTCTTTTAGCTCTTTTTTTTTTGCAGCCTCGCGCAGCTCTCCATGGCTGTGACGCAGATAAATAAAAATTCAAGTAAAAACATTTCTTGACCCCATGGAAGAGAATTCTTTGTAAAGGTATTACCCAGGTTGTATTGGCATTTTATGTCCAAATTCTCCTGAAATCTTTACTTGAACAGGAATGTTTGTCTTCTTTTTGTTCGGAATGTCCTCATAGCACATTGAGGCTTTTAAAAATTGACTCTTGCTTGACAAGGGTATGTCTAATGTTTGGGAAACCAGCCCTACAAAGTAAAACCAAAGAAAAGGCTAATGAGGAAAAAACAACATATAATAATCCATTCACCTAAAAACACCACCCAGCACATTTATTTTTCTAATCTCCTGGGGAGCATGTTCTCAAAGTGCTTTACCATTGAAATCATAGGGGAGCTGAAAACAGCTCCATGTGGGACTCCAGATGCATTGACAGTATTTTACCAACATTGTACTCTTCGAACAAAGTCCTCACATGATCTGGCAGCCTATTGTCTAACTTCCTCATGCAAGTTCCATGCAAATGGAAACTAGTACATACTGTTCACCTGACCAGAAACGTCAATGCTTCTCCCCCCCTAAATGAAGGCATCAAAGTTTAAAAACGAAGCCTTTCGGTGTCTTTGTTTTGTTTGTTGAATTCTTCCAGCCTCTAGCTGAACATCATCCACATCTCCTACAACAGCAGCATGCTCCTACACTACCACAGTCCTCCTGTTCTTCCCAAAGGACTCTTAAGCTGTCCCCTCCTCTCAAAGTCTTTCCTCAGCTCCCTACATTTCCTGTCTGCTATATCACACAAAGGAGTATGAAATAATGACAAAAGAAAAGAAAAATCTTTCTACAATTAACTTTTAACTCCTCTGCTTAGACTCAAAACAGCTTCCCACATCTGAGGACACGCACCGTGCCCTAACAAGAAGCTGAGAAGGCAAAATAATGTGATATTTCACCATTGCATTGGCAGTAATAAACCTCACAGTCTCTCAGTCGGAGGTGAAATGCTCTGAGACAGATACGGGCGTCCGTTTTCCCATACCTTAAAATCATCTTCCATCTAGTTCATGTTTCAAGCGGTTCACTCTCAGCCAGTAATGAACCCCATTAAAGCATGAAGGCAGTGACATAGCATAGATGCCTCGTTAAATGGATGGAAAAAGCGTGCGTAGCCCCACCTTACACACCAAAGTGTTAAGTCTGCCACTTTGTTCAAGTGCCTTATGCAACAGAATGCTAATATAGATGGAGGATCACACGTAACACTCACACCACGCAGATCCGTGCTCCACGGATGCAACCACGCACTCAAACCAACACACAAGCAGCCTGACAAAAGGAGCTTATTGTTCTACTATTCGGTTCCAACATATGTCAAATGATAATATTAATATCGATAGCAACAAGTAATGATCTAATAATTAATATCATCCCAGCCAGGAAGTAGAACCTATCTATTTTCAGCACAATGCTCTCCCTGCTTCCTCCACCTCACTTGTGGGCCTTGTGAGGGTCGAGGAGCTCGAACATGTGACATCTCTTACATCAGTAATGAAGAGAACAGAAAGAAAGAAACGTAAGCCCAGCAGTGATCCCGTACATGCAGCTTCTTAATGGTTTCCTCAACTTCAACAGCCTCATCATCAAGCTATGGTTAAAATATAACTTAAAGGTCACACTATACAATCAAAGGCAGAATGCAAATATGATTGGCTTCCCTTCTGTATATCCAAGGCACCACAGAGCTTCATCTTGACGCAAATTTGTTGCTTTCAGACCAGATTGTAGAAAATCGATTACATGTGCAGGTGCTTTTCAACAGATAGTTCACAAAACTAGCAAGCATTGTTCTTTATCTGTTAAAAGGGCTTGTGTTTTTTCAACATTTTTTCTTTGTTTTGTTCTTTTTTTCTGGTTTTAAGAAAGTTGAGTTTTTTTTTTTAAATGACGTTTCTCTTTTTAAATTTTTTTTTGTGTTTGCTTGTAAATCCTGCGCAATGATGCCCTCAGGCGGTTCACAAGTTGACATCGCGGACATCTGTTGGGGTGGAGGACTGGTCCAGCTCATCCAGGCCTTTCCCGCTGGGCCCTCTCTGAGTCTGCTGCTGCTGCCGCCCCTCACGTAGGTTGCTCTCCAGCACGCGCTCGATCTGCTCTTGGCACGCTTTGAGAACGTCCTGTAACGGCAAAAACAAACAAAAAAAATGTTAGAAGTTGGGCAATTTTTTTACTCTCTTTAGATCTCATCACTTTCTAAAATGCATTTCCTCCTTAAAGACGGTAAAAATGAAAATAGGGTTTTTAGCATGTTCTTGAGACATTTCTCTCACGATGGAGGACATATATAAAGAAAATTAGGCATAAAATTGTGTTTCTGAGAATTCATTTCTTCAAATTGTGGTGAATCAGGAGCAGACAAAAAAACTATCATTTGAAAAAACTTGTAGTTGTTAAGTAAAATCTTTAAGCTCCCTGCTCCGCTCCATTCTGATGCATCCACTTGCAGATCCATGTTCGTCTTTGTTTTCCTTGTCTGAGCTGACATCTGGATCAAAACTGTACGACTGGATCGCTCCGATATCGCTCGCCATTTTTGTTGCAGCAGTAATGCTAGGTTGGGGGTGTGAGGGGCTGTAAGCAAGCAGGAGAGTGGAAAATGAAGGGATGATGGGAAGTACTGGCAGGCTTACGCTGCACCACAACAATTTCTGAAGAACTTCTGCCGCTCTGCAGAAACTGTGTTAGATCATTAGGAACGCTTAAAAAAAACAGATCAAAAGATGATTAGATTTGAGAGGGACTTTACAATGCAATTTTCAATGAAGGGTGGTGGTGGTGGGGGGGTGGAAATCAAACCACATGGATGTCAGGAGATTGTGGCCTGAGAATAAGAAATGAGGGTCCTTTGTGTGTTGTTACAGGGGCCCCGACCATTACAGCCTAGTGATTCTAATGACCACCAACTTTCAAGCTGCTCAGACTGATGCAAAAAGTAAGTGCAGAGATGTGCCAGACCCGAGCATTACATCAGCCCACCGGGGTCGTGCACTGAATACCAACCCCCACCGCTCCCATGTGCTCACACACACTGCTACCGCCTCCCCCAACCCTCCACCTTTGCCATTCCCAAACACGCACTCAAACCCAAACAGAAGTAGCCTTGACAACGGCAGCTGGAAACACAGGTAGTACTAAAGCTATGGTAATTGCATCCACCTGTGGGAACACAAAGGTGGTGCTTTTTTAACAAGAGCCAGTCTGCGTGCCTGCCTGCCTGCAGGGGATCCATCTGAGATCCGGCCGCCTCGGCTTTCACTATCAAAGGCGGCTGCGGCAGTCCGAGAATCCTTGTGGGAGCCGAGGGCCTCAGCAGCAAGGAGGCCTCATATCCTCACTCTGATGGAGGGTTGAGAGCGGGGACAGCGCTGCCTCAGGAAGAGAGGGAAACTTTGTGAGGAAAAGTGGAAGCGTGTGCGTCTGGCGTCATCAGAACAAATATAAAAGATTCAGTGGAGTTAATGAGGAGCCAACAGCGCTCTCTGGTGGATACATAAAAAAGCTGCAACCAAACATGAACGACCGCTTGTCTGTGGGGATGGGAGAAAGAAAGTATGACTTTTGTGAAGCAGGAAAACGTCTCTCTGAAAAATTTACAGCTAATCTAAACCTGATGTGCCGCAGTTTGAGCCTGTGTTATAGCCCCTGGTGCCGCTGAGCCTCAATGAACTGAGAACTGAGCCTTCAGTCACTACAGAAATACTTTTAGAGATGAACGGGGCTGAGTAGCAAAAGGTCGAGGAGGTCAAAGGGCAAAAACCAGGACAGATTACAGGGTGGAACATTCAGAAAACAAATTAAAAAGAATAAGCTTTCCTAACTGAGAAATTAGAGAGATTCTGCACATTTAAGGACCCACTCTGATGAAAAGCATTTTTTGGTGTTTCTAACATGATGGAGGACATATATAAAGAAAATTAAAATATAGTAGTTCTTTACTCAAACTGTTGTAAATCAGGAGCAGACAAAACATTTTGTTTAAAAAACATCATGAAAGACGTGATCAGAGTGGGTCTTTGACAGAAAAGAGAACTAAAATCTATTTTTCATTTTCCACAATCAGAACTAAATCCATATGTGATTTTGGTTTTGTTTCACAATAAAAAAAGGTCACATTCTACGTTGTTTGGTGCAGAGGAGCTTCCTCGGATCAGGCCTTCATCCTTTTGGAAACATGTTTTTACGCAGCAACGGTTATGCCATGAAGGAAAGCCGAGCGGTGTCTGTCCTCAATCAACTCAAAAAGCTACCCACCAGAATCTTCCCACCAACGTGTGCCCGATTGGTCATAAAATCTCAGAACCTGTGAGAAATTAACTCAAGTTCAGAACATGTAAAGGAACTGCCTGTGTCTTACCGCAAAAATGCCTGCCTTGACTTCTTAAAAAGCCTTCTCGCCAAGTCTGTGCTGTTCCGCAGCGTGGCAGTTTGGATCCCATGCCAAACCCCATGGGCTTTATTTGAGAAACTTTAATGATTCCATTGTGTGACTACTGGAAACACCAGTACTGTTTTCACAGGAGATCAGGGCACTTGGACAACCTGGGGCCAGGAGTCCTGCAAAAAGTTGCATTACAGCTGCGGATCTCCTTTTGCAAACGGGAAAAAGCTGGTTCTGATCCGCAGCTGCAGGTATGCCCTTCTGCTTGATCCACATTCAACGATTCATCCAGCCTGACAAACTAAGCTGCGTATGACTGGGTGTCTTTTGTGACAGCAGCAGCCGCATGGGGAAGTGGCACAGACAGACAAAACCAAAAATAAAAAAACGCGTGAAGCCCTGGAATGTGTTTTAACTGCTGACTGAACCACACAAAACACGGCGAGGAACTCTGGGATGACTGGGTGGTGAAGCAGCAGAAACAAAGCACACACACACACACACACACACAGATCTGAAGGAAACAAAATATTTGAGAGCTGACACTGAAAGCACCAAGTCACAACAAGGCTGGAGTTTACACTTGTTACAAAATAAATGTGACCTTTTCCTTTCATTGGCCTGCATAAATCAACCCTGACATGTGGGGGCGTCCGCGTGCTGAATGAGTAGAGATGTTCCTGCACATATGAGGAAACGTGATGCCACTTTTGCTCTGATGGCTTCATGCAAAGAAACCTATATCAAGAAAAAGAGGAACCAAAGCAGAAACAAAAAGGAGAAAAAAACTGGAAAATGTGTTTCCCTTGACCTTGTGTTACTCTAACTGAAAAAAAGATGAATGAGTCGCAGAGAGGTTGAGTGTTGAAGCAACAAAATCTAGGAAGTGGTGGTCTTAAACCTTTGCACTTCTCTAACCTCTGTATCCTGTTTTAATAAATCACATACAAACAGAAACTCCATTCTTTAGCCACATGCTCCTCCACTCTGAGACTGCAAACATTCCCACCCCTCACGACAGATCAAGTGTTAGAAGAAGAACACTTTCACACAGATTTCATATTTTCTTTTGCACATTGTAACCCAGTCTGCCCCCCCCCCTTAGGCCACACCAGGTGTGTGTGAGGCAATGCACATTCTTCCAGTGACCCACTATGGTGACTCGGCCCTATCACATTTCTACTGAAAAACCACAGCCTCTGGATGCCAAGGATGCCAAGGGGGGAGGATGGCATTGGCCGGGACTCTGTTGGCAGCAGCAGCTGCAGAGGTCGCTGAAACCTCCATATTTTGCCTTGGCTGAGGGATCGCTCTGCCACCATGCCAATTTTCTTCAAAATCGCACCTTCTCGTCTGAAACCTGAGGCTGAGGTGACCTGTGGGTCCAATGTGAGCAACCTTCAAGGGGTCTGCAACCTTTAACTCTTAAAGAACCCTTTGGGTCGATTTTTTTCTTAGAAATTGTTTAAATGCAATGCATTGTGGTCTATATTTGCCAATCTAGTGAGCATCAATGCGCACTGGTTTTTTGCAGAGACTTCTGAGAAATTTCTAGGGCACTCCATTTTGAAAAAAAAAACCCATCTATATCTATATATCGATAGATCGATATATAGATATATCAATATATGTAAATTTGGACACAATCACAATTTTTTTCCACATTTTTCCACTTGGAGGGATGAATGTCAGGATAGGGAAAAGCTGTAGACGTAGGCAATTCGGATTCAGTCTTAGATGACTTAACTTTCTTTTTACTTTACTACTTGCTTACTTTTTTCTTTACAGTTACTTTTTAAAATAAAAAAATATATATGTTTCTCTATAGCCAGAGGGCCACAATGGAGATTTAAAAGAGCTGCATGTGGCTCCAGACCCTCATGTTTTAGACCGTTGATCTAAATGAATAAATCTATAATAAAGTAGGCGGGGTATAAATATTTAAGATTAAATGTCAACCAGTGTTGCTTTCTTTGAATTCATCTTCAGGCTTCTCATTTTAACTGTGTTTCAAGTGGTAGATATGTGCTGTTAATCTTTTTTTTTTTTTTGACCACAACCTAAGTCTTTTTCACACATGACATCAGCAACATTTATAAATTCACCAGCTTATCAAAGTTTCCATATTTAGCTGTTCACGCTTCGGTCACTTTTCAGTTTCAGGTTACATTAAAACAAGACAACGACAAGTTGCTGTTAGGATGAATTTCAGCAACTTGTTTTTACACCAAAGCGTCTCTGAGGGACTTCCTATAAAAGGTGTTTTTTTTCAGATAATCTCCAAAAGCCATGTGATTTTGAGTAAACTAAATCAAGATATGCATTCATGGCATCTTCAGCTCATGCATAAACACTGCAGTCATCATTTATTGATATTTGACAGTGATAAATAGATGCAACTTCTGAGGAAGCATTTTAAATCTCATCAAGCACATCTTATATCTGTGAAATGTTATGGTTTCTAATAAAAATATGACGCAATAATCTTACAGTCAATGGTAAAGGAAGATAGAAGGATGTTTTAAAATATGATGAAATCTCACTTTTTAAATTTATTTTTTGCTTATCATAGTGTTGTCTTATTTTATTGGCAGGATTTGTCATAATATTGTTAATTCTAAGATCTTGTAATTTTATCTAAAAGAAACGTTACCCGTAAAGTCGTTTAATTGAAGATCTTTTGGTAGGAAATTAGAAGAACGCATGGTAAATTTTTGAAGAAAAAGAACAGGCTCTGTGCTGAGTTTGTAGCCTCTCCTATGTGCTGCATTAGGAGGGATGCCCTCTGCTTTGCCTCGAGTCACTGCAGGAATGTAAGGAGTTGATCACAGAGACACAGACTGACTTAATTTCCCAGGCTTTTAAAAGCTGTAAGCCAAACACACTGATGCCCTGTGCCGCTGATGAGGCCAACTGTTTGTTTTTCCTCAACTGATGAGCGAGACTTCACACAGCCTGTAGCAGAGGGAGCCATGCTTTCAAGCAGCGATGCATGACGGACAGTAGGAGGAGACAAAAAAGGCCTGATTGTCGCAAGGGAGGCGTGACAATCCCTTCATGTCTTTTCACACTTTAACAGCTTTCCTCAGCCTCCTCCTCCTCCTCTTCCTCTTCCTCTTGCTGCTGCTTTGCCTCCTTTTGGGACAGTATTTAACATACCAAAGTTGAAGCTTGGGCCTGCAGATCTCCTCCCTGTGCACACATGAACTAAAATGTTTTCACTCTGTCTGCCGTGAGTCACCAAATGTCTTTATCATCTGTTTGAGAACTCCTGCCAAGCCGGTGGCTTCAGAACCGGAGCTGGTCCCTGAGCGCTGCTCCATGGCTGCCCTCTGCCCCTGAAACATCTTCACAGCTCTTTTTCCAGGAGAAACTAATTAAAAAAATAACCTCACTTATCATTCCACAGTCTCATTCTCCATGGCTTGTGCCACTCTGCCTACATATTCACCCTGGCAGTGAACTAGAAACCCCAGTACCCATCTGTCTGACGAAAGCCAGGCATCCCAGAGCCAGCAGGGGCCATGCCTGTGTTTGGACTCAAATCATCCACCTCTGCAACATTTACTCAACCCAGACAGCCACACAACAGCCACAGAGCATGCAGTATATATGCTCTAAAGCTGGCTTGATGCAGCAGATTCCTTTACACGGCCCCTGACGGCCACACTAGAATGATGGAGAGCGCTCCAACATTTAAAGCCCATGGAAACCCAAGCAGATACCTGCACTACCATGCTTTCATAAGAAGAGAATTTTGGTTTCAGTTTCAATGGTTTTGGTTCTCATCATCGGTTCTCATTGACCACAAAAACTACTTTATGGGAAGTCAAAACTGAGAAAAAGCAAATGAGGGTGTCATATCAGAACTTTAGTTTCTGGTGTTTCTTCACGTACAGAAAACAAAAGGGCTGTTGGGGGGGTACCTGTTAATGGTAGATAACAGTAATATGGTGCAAAACAGTTTTTTAGTGGTACCTATTTGGAGCCTTTCAGGGGAACGAAAACTGATGAGATACTTTAGGTTTAAGGCAGCCGTTGATTCATCTTTAAGTCACAGAAACTTCTGGACCAAAGAAATACCAGTGAACAACCAAACTGACATCTTTACCCACTCCTTCAAAACATTACTCACAAACAATCCCTTTAATTATCCAGATAGGAAATATTAAAGGTTTTGCTAAATTCCACACAACAGGATAACAAACCTTTTAATCACTTTGGCGGTAAAAGTAAGTAGTAAGTAAAAGTAAAGTAGAAACTTAAGCCTCGTTAGCCTCGTTTCCACTGAGCGGTCCAGTCTGCTCCGGTATTTTGAGCGTTTCCATTTTAAAATTGACCCATTTAGCCAGAACAAACCATACCATTTTTGGGGCTCTGTTGGTTGTTGGTCCATAGAAAAAAGGAATGGACTGGTTAGGGCAGAGCTACTGTTGAAACAGTATAAGGCATTACATCATCATTACAACAAGGAAAGCGCCAAGAAAGCGGCTGTATTCCTCTTTGCCAGCTGCAATCTCCTCTCAAACAACATGAAATGTTTTGTCAAAAACCAAGTTGCGCCGTGATGGTCCAACTTTGAGTGGAAACGCTCAACTGATATACCTGGACCATTTTAAACGGACCAAACTGCTCAGTAGAAACAAGGCTTAATGTTGCCCGTTTGAAAAATTGCTTATGTGTGACATAGAAAATACGCTGGGCAGTCCACAAGCTTCTTGCTACGCTCCATTCTGATGCACTTAGAGACAAATAGATCCATGCACGTCTGGTTTCCCTTGTCCAAGCTGGCAACCATAAAAAACATACAACTGGAATGCTACTTGCCATTTCTGTTTATCTGGTACTGCCAGTTTGGGCGTGTGAGGGAGTGTAAGCTAGCGGGAGAGCATGTAAACAGATAGCTCTCAGTTATAGGTGACGGGAAGGAGGGCGGGGTTGCTCCCGCCACGACTCAGAGGTGATTTTTGAATGAACTCCTGCCACTCTGCAGAAATAAGGTCCTAGAAAACGACAGGTTTTTGGATTTCGACTAAAAGCAGCATAATCATTACTAAAAGACCACTAGAAACGCTTTGAAAATAGATCAAAAGATGATTAGAGTGGGTCTTTAAGAAACTCACCACTTCTGTGTTGGTGATTTTGGCCAGCAGATCTGTCAGACTGTCTCCCCACTGTGACTGGTCAGCTGAGTCCAGCTGCAGGCCACAGATTGCAGCCCCCACGCTTCCTGTGGCGATCATGGAGGGAGGGTACATGGCAAAATTGAAATCTGGAAGGGAGAATACAACAATTCAGTTCCATTGTTCTTTCTGTGCAGTTGGTTTGTAAATAATAAAAGGAAGAACTTCTTGTTGGGTAAAACATGGGCGCTAAAGGGTTAAATAAAGATTTACCATTGAATCCTTTTTTTTCACCTGGTGGTTTTCATAAACTGTACCAACGGGGGCAAATCCACGGTGACCCACCCCAAGCCAATATGATTTGGTAATCTAGCAGTCAGCTAATAAATGCCTCTTTCTTTTACACCGTGTATGAACGCAGGGCTCACTAATGACCAGGGGTCTTGATAATGAGGGTTCACTTGGCTTGTAAAGAAGCTGAAAAGCAGCCTCCCTCACCCGCTCCCCAATCCAGTCCCCCTTTTCCCCGGGCCCGGCCCCTTTTCTTCCATCTCCTGAGTAAATCGTGTGCTCGATGAAAAAAAAAAGCCCCATAGCGCTTGGAAAAGGAGGAATAAAGAGGCTCAGTGCCTTTGCCAATGTGCACTGCTGTAGGTCCTTTTTCCACGTGTGGTCACAGGCGTGCGTCTCAAAGACCAATAACCTTGTTAGCTTCCCTCACTGTCATTCATAATGCAAATGAGACAGCTTGTGAACGGGCCAGACGCCCAAAAAGGCAAGGCAACTGGCATACAGTGAGAGGGAGACAGACAGACAAGCAGAGAGCTTTTCTCCTCACAAACACACACTGGCTGCTCTATTCTCTCTTTATGTCTTGCTCAACTTCTACCTTTCTTTTTTGGATAACACATGGCCTGCTCAGAAGGCCCAGTGAATGGCACACATGCCCCAGTCATTGTTGCTACAACAGGCACTGGTTCGCATTGGCGGCCCTCCTATCTTTTAGCATATTAATAGAGTGGCGGAACTGCGAGAGGGAAGCCGCATGAGTGTGACTCCATTGTCCAAAGTCATCACCTCATTTCACCCAATTGAGAGACACAGCATCCATCCCCACTCCACTGATCCCAATTTAGTGGGACAGGCTGGACAAAGACAGCGGCTGGACATGGGGACAGGGAGGCGGCGGCAGTGGTGGGGTGGGGGGGCAGATGAAGGGGGAGGGATGGACGGTGTCGCGACAAGGCATTGAGGGGGGAAAGAAGGGCAAGGTGGCGGGCGAGAGGGGGTTGACATCCCTGCTGCACATCAATCTGAAGTCTGCGTCCATGCCCCTCGTGAGGCCTTGGAAGAAGAAAAGAGTCGCCCTCCGCTGACCCTAACCTCCTGTCTCCCTTCCAAGCGCCGCCCCTCCTTCTTGCGAGTGTTCCTGTGTTCTTGGGCCACCTATGGGTTGAGGAGTGTGCAGTGGGGGCTTTGAAACAGCCTGCACATTAACATATTGCCATATTCAATTGCAAAGCAAACTGCGTGTGACGGCTCTGAAGGAGATTTGTCTTCCTCCTTTTTTTAGACGGGGAATCAAAGAGGTAGGCCCTTTGATTGCTGCAAAGGCAGCCCCTCATTGCCTTTTTAACATGCACAGCCAGGCGCTTTCTCATCTTGTGGACTCAGTGTTGACAAATAAATGAACTTATTATACACCCCTGTGTTAGCTGCTGGGCCTCTGCCAAGAGGCGGTTTATTAAAGGCTACCTTGAGCCAAGAGGAAGGAGCACACAAAGCCCACCAAATTACATCACTGCTGTAAGGCAGCAAAGTTTCTATGGAGGGGCAAGAAACACAAAGACAAACATAGATTTACTGTAAGTGTGCAGACCGAGAGACGAGGCCATGGACACCTCAGAGTTTCAAACAATGCAGCAGCATCCACGCGCCTGGAGACGCAGACGGACCAACACAGAGCACAGATGCAGTTTTGTGCAAGAGCTGAGTGGCGGGCAGTGGGCAGCAAGCTGATTTTTCACACTCGAGACAAGACATGTCTGTGGCAGAACAAGGACGTGCGCGTGCAGCCGATGTGGCCTGGTGGCTGCTGCATGTGGAGGAAGAATGGCTGTATTTTAGGGGCCTCTCATTGATATTCATGTTGGGGATAAACAGTGTAGGTAGCTGAGTGGGGACGCCTGCGATGGAAAGCTCCCTGCGAGCAGCGGCTGTCTGGCCTGCACGCCTCTCACCCCTTTCAATAGCCCTTTCTCCTCCCTTTGCCCTCGTCTCCATTCCTCCACATTTCTACCCTTTGAAACTTCTTTCCTCGATCTTCTGGTCAGCCGGTCTGCTGCCCTGCACGGTCCACCCCTTCTGGGTGGCTCACATAGTGCACACATTAAAATTTCAGATTAATTAAAGCTGGAAAGTTCAACAACAGCCAAAAGACCAAATTAAAAAAAAAAAAGGTAAACTTTGCTTTTCACCCTCTCGCCACCTCAGTAAATGGGGTCTTGTCTTCCCGACTTCTTGTATTGATTTTTTTTATTAAGGGAGTTGCATTACAAGGACCCAAAACCTGTTGACTGATTAGGATTAAAAACAAACATAATTTTGGGGCTTGGCATGACAGTACATGTAACCGCTAATGCAACACAGACTGGTTGTCAAAACAAGCTCTGTGGAGAGCTCGAGTCCAGACAGTCGTCTCAGTGCAGCTCCCACAAGCCTACAGCCTGCTAACTGTGCTTAGGACGTTACTTTATGTCTTCCACTAGAAAGAAGCGGAGAACATTAGTCAGCAAATAACAGCTTGGATCTCCAAACAGTCTCTTTCTGGAAACTAGAAACTGAATTCAAGAAGGTCTGGGTGACCTGGTTTCTGGATAAAAAATATCTCGGCAACGATTGGTGGTTTACGATAGAAATCACTGTCATCGTGGCTGTCCCGGCTGCAGCTTGAAGTTTTGCTAATGCCAGAGTTCAGGTGCATAAAGATTTGGAGGAAAAATAAGGGAAAAATGTTTTTATGAAACCAGTTCATTTTATTTTAACCTGTTATTGAAGCAACACGCATGGTGGTTGCATGTAGAATCCAATCTCTTTTCAACAAAAATGTTTTTTTTAATTCACAACTTGGATTTAATTATGGAGATAAATTGTATCTTCACACTTTCTCTTCACTATTTCAGCCCCTAAATCTTAAACTTAAACTTAAACTTTTATTTATAGAACAAACGTCATAAGTATGTACATCTAAACTGTAAGATCTCTGAATTTGATCATTCATTCGGAGCAACTTTAAGCACAAAAAAACATTGAGCTTTGCTTTCCAAATAGAATACCATCAAAAAGCACCTTGTTTCAATTCTCAAGCACAGTAGAGTAAGATTGATGATTGGTGTTGCTATGTTGCTTTTAAACCCTTATTTAGTTGATCAAGAACCTGTCTTTACACAAAACTATTTCAGCATCAACCGTGTATTTAACAGCTTTATTTTATGCTGTTCACGCAGCGAGAAGACGGCTGTGAGGATGCTTTAAAAACAGAAGATTGTAGTTTTCTTGTCCTATTTTCTTTGTTTAATGTAAAAGGCAAACTTTCTCTTCTTTGTGACTTTAGAAAATAATGCCTGAAGAAGACCCTGGAATTATGACAAAAATAAATTAGTCAGTGAAACATTTACTTTCCTAAAAATGACAAATATTTGTGTTTTTGATCAACATGACCTCCAATGTAAACATGTAGGGCTGAAAAAAGATTGATTCCTAAACTCCCTTAGTAGGAACATCTGAAGTAATAAACCTCTTTAACTCTGGAGTGACTCAGTTGGTAACCACGTCGAAGGTGGTGCTGATCCCACCAGTGAAAAAGACGGGGGAAGTTCAGGACATACCACAGGATGATTCAGTCTCTGTGACACATTTTTGGGCTCACACTCAGAAAGTTTCTTCCTGCTTCATCTGCAGCCGTCGGACACGATTCCTCCCATTAATGGAGTTTGTAGAGAAACGGTTTGCTGAAGGTGGCAAATTGGTTCTGACTCAGGAAAGATGAAGGAAGTCGAATGTAAACAAAAACCAGTAAAGACTTTTTTATTGACCACATCTGAGATGAATCACTCATCTGTTGAACTTTTAGCCTGGAGGGGATTCTCCATGTAGTAGTCACTTAGAAAGGAAGCTACGAGAAGAATTCCTGCCTTTGAACCACAGAGATTTTAAGTGTAAAACAGGGCAATATCTGAGTATACATTAACCTCAAGAATTTGAGGCTGGAACTCAGCACTTCAGACAGAAACCTCCATCTGAATCGGTCCAACTAATGATGGTGGACGGAGCTGTTGTTGGGTGGGCATCAACGGAGGAGCTGTTTGATAGCTCAGCTTTCTTTTAGGAAAGAGGATTTGATGGAAAAATCCAAAACATTGTATAGCTTGAAGACAAAACCACATTTTCACAGCTAAAAATTTGCGAGAAGTTTTTAAAAAAAGGCTTCTCTGCAGCATTAAGGCTCTGTGTTTGTCAGCAGGTGAATCATTAGTTTGTCAAAGAAAAACTAAGCAGTTAATGATCAAGTTACTACCACCACAGTTCAAAGAAATCCCCACATACCAGAAATTAGTAATGAAATACAATTTTGAGATAAAAGAATAAGTAATCGGTTACTAGAATCATTCATTATTTGGATCCCAACTTGTAGCAAAATCTTTATTATACACTTCAGGACAATTAACTCTTGTTTTTGAGACAACAGTGTTGGCTCTTATCCAGGATTTCCTTTCGACCAACGTCTGTGACTATTGTCAGCATTCAGTGCATATCATTACTGGGGCAGCTTTTGGATCCTGTGTTTAATAAGCTATAATCCCTGCCAATATGTTAAGAAGATGGAGCTCAATAACCCAAGCAGACAGGTTGGGATGCATCTGTCTGCCCCATGCTCTCCCATCCATTCTCCCACTTTAGCTCAATTGAATGAGAATGGAGGAGGAAGCTCCGAGTGCTTGGTGTCTGTGTGCAGGAATGGAGGTTGATAATCTCCCTTAATGAGCTTGTTTCTGGGCTATTATCCGGCGGCATGCCTGAGGGAAACGCTGGTGTTTCTTATCAAGTTCCCCTGCAGCACTGACCCTCACATGGTTCTGCATATGAAATGTAAGAGCCAGGCCTTTTGTCTCATTTCTCCCAGTCTCTAGCTGAGTCCATTTGCATAGTCCTGAATGGGCCGACCAATGTTATTAATTAATACAGAGCCAGCCTGCGCCACCTGACAAAATCCCACCGAGTGGTCCGAACGGAACTGTTTCATCAAAAGAGAGGAGCCATTAGGAATGAGGGACCTTATTCTGCACTGCTCTTGGAAAAAAAGTATGCTTTTATGCATGTTTTCCTTTTAAGTGGAGGAGCGGCGGCAGCAGCAGTGGCGGGTGGTGAGCTGAATGAGAACATAGGAAGACCACAGATGACATGTTGTTAACGGTCTTGCAGATGTAAATCCTCCCAAGTGATCTTCTCTAAGTTCGTCCTCACCTTCTCAACTCTGCTCGGAGGATGTCTCCAGGAGGATTTTCACCAGATAACACGAAGATTTACGGCTGGGAACCTCCCACAAATGGGGTTTTGAATTCCCAGAGATCTTCAGATGCACCAAATTGTTGACTCATTCCTGAACTCTCTTTCACTGTTTTGTCCCAATTTTCTCTTTGCCTGGATTCAAGCGTGAGGTGAACATGTGCAGATAAATGACCGGTTGCTGCTCCAGAGCGTTTCCCCTGACACACAAAGTTTGGAGGACGATTTTAGGAGGATCGTAAATTTTGTTGTACTGCCTCATTGAAGCAATTAGGGACAAAGTGCATGTTGCGGCTTTCACAATGCTGCTTTGGGAATGGGTCTGATCACTGACACGCCATCATTCCACACATTAATCCGCTGGCACAAACTGAGGGCTAATGGATGTGGGGCGAGACCAGGAGGAGAAAATGGAGAAAAATGAGAGTGAGTGAGAAGATTTCTGCTTGGAAGCTTTGCAAACTGAAAACCGTCTACCGCACGCCTTGCATAATTGTTGCCTAATGCTGTCAATATTTGTCCCTCCCTCCCATCTATTCATCTCCCTATCGACACTCCTGTAAATGATGGCAGCGCGAGGAGCTGTTTCCCATGGAGAGTGCAGTTGCCATTCCGGTTTCTGGCCTGCAGAAAACCTAACAGCAACTGGGGGGGGTTGCCAAAAAAGACAATTATTTTCCTTTTTTTTTAACCAATTCACCTGAATTTGAAGCAAAAAGGAAGAGAAGAGGAAGAAACAATTCCACTTTTCCTAAAAAGATGAAAAAAAAACAGAGCGTTCAGTTGTTGGAGAGTGAAGCGAATGTAAGAATGAATGTTTAAAAAACTGGTGAGGAGGTTTTTCGCTCATCACTCCTACAGCTGAGCTGAACCAGAGCTGGAGGTGACACAAACATGCCCTACTGAGATTCTCAACATGGGAAAGCTATCATGATCCACCAGCTGTGGGGCGGGGAGGCGTGAGAAGTTACCAGGGAGAGAAAGAGTGAAGGAGGAGGTGGAAAAACATGACATACCTTAGAACTGGAAAACAATACACTCCTCTGGCTTTCTTTAACTCCCTTAGTTCCTCCTGCATCTTATTCATCTCTGCATCTTCCGTGCATCTCAAAGATTTTCTTTCTATCCCAACTCTAATTGGATATGAAAGATCTTCTTTCTTCTTTATTAAAACTTTTGTGAATCAGAAGCAGATGGAAAAATTGCAGTTTGACAAAGAGGGCATTTGTGATGTAGAAACTACATCTGGTGGGCCTCAGGCTCCCTGCTCCGCTCCATTCTGATGCATCCACTTGTGGACGACTAGATCCATCAACGTCTTTGTTTTCCTCATCAGAGCTGGCAGAGTAGTTCCAATATTGCTTTTCGTTGCACTTGTAATGTTAGAATAAGTGTACGAGGGGCTGTAAGCTGCCTGGAGAGCATGTAAACAGAGAGCTCTCAGTAACAGTGGAAGAGGGCCAACGTTCCCGCCCACAACTCTAATTTCAAATGAGCTCCTGCTGCTGTGCAGAGGCGGGTTTTTTTATTTTGAAATGGCATCAGAAACAAATGACCACTGCTTTTAAAACAAATCAAAAGCTGATCAGAGTGGGCCTTGAAGGAAGCAGGTCATTCTAGGTGCAAATAGATCCTAAACAGCACCTATTCTGAAAGCTTAAACCTATAAGACCTTAAGATCCTAAAAGTCAAGCACTTTTCATTACCCTTTTTCTCTTAAAGAGAATATTTTCCCGTCAGCAGTAATGCATCTCACTAAAGTTCAGCTAGCTGAGACTGGCCCACAGCCCAGGCCTGAGCAGAGCTGTTGCTGCTTGTTACTGAGAGGAGATGGCTTTGATTCGGCACTGATGGAGGAAAATGCACGTTTGAGATTTTTGCAACACGGAAAAATAGGTTGATGCAAGCCACCGTCACCCGGTTTGACTTGGCGGCCTATCCAAGACAAGGCATTACCCAGAAAAATATTGTTTTTAACTGACTTTGTGATGGCGCTGTGTTTCACATCCACCAACTGCATTTCTCTTATTGTGTCTTACCTGTGGCGCAGAGGGCGATGAAGGTCTGGACATGTTTACGTATAAGTGCCAGCTTATCCTCGGGTAGCGGCAGCCTCCTCACAATGTGCTCGATAAAGTCGTTCGGCGTTACTGCTGCCAAGTTCCACTTCAACTTCCCCAAAACCACCAGTTCCCATTCCTGAAGAAGGAAAGAGAGTAGAAAGTAGAAAACAGAGGAAATGACTGAAAATGAACCAGGCAGGAAATTCTCCTCTTCGCAGTGATCCTGTAGAAGGATGAACCTGTGGAAGTCAAGCGCCGCCGCCACTGTCAGGTTAGGCTCTGCTTGGCTGGGCCTGCAGCGCAGAGTGCCACCAACCCAGGTGACCTCACAGCACCGTCTCTCTCCCATCTGTCTCTTTTTCCGGCATCTGGGGACTTTCCTAAAGAGGCCCACCAGAGGTTGCTCTGTGTGAGTGCACAGTGAAGCAGACGGGAGGCTTGAGTTCGTTAAGCTGGATAAGCTTGTCGAAAAGCTTCACATCTCATCTTACCTTACAGAAATGATCAAAAATCGCATCTTTATAAACAGATTTACACCCAGAACTGTAATCAACCAACAGCATTCAACGACATTTCCAGAAGTTCTGATGACACATACTGGTCTTCATGAAGAAGTGGGTGTAATGATCCTCAGAACACACAATTACTCTCACCTCTTACAGGAAGTGCTGACTGAAGGATGACTTTGTGAGTAATTTGGGAAAATTTTTTTAGGTTCTGCAAGTGCAGCCTTGTGACTGGGGAACTTGATGTTCTTCATTTAATCATTCAGAGAGAAAGACGGCATGGACTCAATCATCGCACCACCCTGCAACAGTCGGATCTGATTCCAACTTCTTATTTGACCGTTTGTTTTAATCTTCGCGCAAAAACAATCCTCAAATATGGCCAATACAAATATGTTGTCTTAGCATCCGTCTGCTGATGACTGACTGCTGCTCTGCATCCAAATCTCAAAAACCTTTACCATCAATGCAGACAAACATCGAAGGCCTCGGCAAACGCAAAAGCAGTGAAAACACTTGCAACACAGTCGCTGTGCTGACAGAGTGGCAAGCAGGGAGGCACCCACTTCCTTCTGCTTCCACCTTCCTCTGGTCACACCTTATTTTGCGGTTGCCTTTACAAGAAATTGTTACCAAAGAACAGGACCAAAAACGAACACATGCCCTCAGCAGCTGATCTCTGTTTCCTGTATCTGCTCGTCAGCCAAAACACTGCCTTATACAGAAACACAGAAAGCAGCAAACCAGTTCAAGGACTGCCGGCTCCTTCTCAGCCTGAACATAAATACCAGATAGACTCACGAAGCCGGGATTTCACGCAACTCTGCACAAATGTGGTGCACTTTTACATTCACGCTCAAAACTGACCACCAGCAGCTTCTTGATGAAGTCTTGAATAGGCTGCAGCAGTCAGCTCAGTGAGCCAGCCACGAGCCAGGCTAAGAGACAGGAGGGCCGGCCACCAGCCATCAGTGATGTTTGAAGCATAATATGTGGTCTCTTTCACAACATGGGTGGGATTGGCTGTTGTGTTTTTTGAGGAATGTTTATGTAGCATCACACAGCAGTGTGGTAATACTTATCGGATGCTTTTATAAAGATAACCGATATCAAGACTGTGCAGAAAGTGCATCAAATGAGCTGGATGCACAAGATTTATTGCACACAATCATGAGTTCCTTCAACATCAAGAGTCACGTGTTCATCTCCAACCACAACCTGCACCCAAATATGTTTGTGGATAAAAAAAAAACAGTTGAGCATTACATAATATACGTTTGTACATCTGTGGTTATTTTAAGATGAAAGCAAACTGTAAAAAGCTCAACTTGGTTTCTCCATGACTCCCCCTCTCTGGCTGACAGGCACGCAGTCAGAGCTTTGGCTGGAGCTCAGCTGACCTCACTGCTCTTTGCAAATATCTGCCGCTAGATGGCGATGGAGACCACTGCACAGCTTCGGATGAAGGAGCCCAAACAGAAAAGAGAGCCCCTTGTGGAACCAGTCACCGCGAGGCTTTTGCTTTTTATGCGCTTCTGATGACAACGCAGGCAGTCCAAAGTGGCGCGTGGACAGCACAGATCCCGGTTTGGGGGATTTACAAAGGCGAAACGGAACACTTCAAACAAACAACACCGCAAACAGGAGCTTTTTACGCAAACAAAACCATGAAGATGCGCACAGAATGATGACTATATTGCATTGACTTGCTTACCAGCAGCTCTTGTGGTCTAATGGAGTTATCTGTATAGATGCAAAGCTTCTCTGCAGTTAATGGACGCGTCTCTTTGAGTTTGGAGGCAAGAAACATGCAGACTGCTCCCAGCAGCTGCAGGTTGCACTTTTTGGTTTGTACCACCGCTAAAAATCTGTCTAAGTAGTTCATGGCCAAAGGAAAGACTTCTTCCTCGCACTTCTGCTCCTCACAAACCTAAGAAAAGCAAGACAGAGAGCAGAGAATGAGGCAATGGTGAGAATTTGCAGCGCCCCAGGTCACATGACTTCTTTTCCAGATCTGAAAATGATATAAAACTTTATTGGTGCAAAGAAACAAAAACACATAAAGAGCACTGATAAAGTCAATGACACAAACATTTGGGGCACAAGCCAAGAATGTGCACCCAACCCAAAACTGTTGCGACATCACATCTGCATTAATTAACTTTACAAAATAATCAAATAACAAACAAAATCAGCTCTGCTTGCTGTCAACAGTCATGTTCTTGCACTTCATTCACTAAGAAACGAATTCAAGTCACAATCAGTCGAGTCTGAGAGAAAAAAACCTCCCCGACAACGAAGCACACGGAAACAAGTTTTTTTTTTCATTCTTCAAATTTTCATAAAATAATTAAAAATATTTTAAAAATATCTAGGTGAGTTTTTTTCACGCCATAATGTCCCTCCTCTTCTCCCATATCAATTCCGACAATTCCAGTCTGAATTCACAAAGGAAAAATAGGAATAAAATGTCAAAATTACAGGAAAGCAGCGACCGGCTGGTGTTAGGTGCGTCACTGCCGAACCGATATAATCATTTCAAAAATTAATAGAAAATACCCAGTAGGTCGGATTTTGATCATTTTTACATGAAAATAAAGCGCAGAGTGTCTGGATTGTTTACATATAGATGTTGATCGAAAATATTGGAGGAAATGACACAAATGGAAGATAATTCCGGAGAGAAGCGAAGCGACGGGAGGAAGACCTGAAGAACAGCTCAGGCCCTCGCCCTTCCGACATTTCAAACAGATTTCTAAAATGTTCACAGCTCGTATGAGGGTCGCTTCTGGGTTTGACGGACAGCTAAGATCCTCTTTTGTCATTCCCGACGGCTTTGAAGCGATGGGATTGCGTTTATGACACTGTAAATCCCCGTTGAAAGCACACGCGCTCCTGTAAAAAAAAAAACCAACATGGCGAAGCGCAGGGCAGTTTGCATCGGGGAGTGCATACGTGTGCATGGAAATATTCAGGCTATCTAAAATAATAACATTAAAAAATCAACAGGCGCCTCTATAGACAACGCACGGCGCGTAAAAGCTCGGCAGAAAGCCCGTGGCGTCGCGGACATTCCGGCTGCAGTTTCAGAAACGCACTCCTCGTTTTACCGGACTTTAAACTTGAAGAGGAAAAAGCTTTTTTTTTTTTTTTTTTTTTCCAGCCGATCTGAAGGCGAAGCAGCCGAACGTGCCTTCCGTAGAACGCACAGACAGATGGAAATGTACAGTTATCACCGTCAACGCTGAAGCAACAGATCGGGTGGCTTTAAAGTCGGGCACGGAAATAAGACTTGTCAGCACAGCTCTGGTGTTTTCGTTGTACCTCCAACATCCAAGTAGCCACCATCCTCCTCATAAACGGTTGAATATCTTTCTGAACGCCCTTAAAATAGGAATATTGAGGTAGAAACCTCTCCTCTATAGTCAGCAGCCTCTGCAGGACTCTGTCATCGCACAGGAGGTTCGGATCGGGTCGTGCTCTGATGTTGGTTTCCATTTCGAGGCAGAGCAGCTCCATGGTGCCGCGGCTTCACTTGCGCGAAAAAGTCGCTTTTGTCCGTCGGAAACGCAGAGCTGCGGCGCAGAAAGGCTGAAAAAGTGGCAGGAAGAGTCTTCTAGAGGCATAAAAAGCGAGACTGCAGGGGCTCCGTCAGAGTCGTCCTGCCTCTCCTTGTTGAGAACTTTTTTTCCTCTCTCCCCACAGTGCGCCTCTACTTTTCATCCGCCTGGCGCATTTCAAGCCTGCCTGCATGCGCCACTGACGCAATTCTCTTCATTACCTCTGTATAGGCCAGACGGAACGCGCAGCACCCCTGCCCCTCTTTATGTCTTGGTGAGCAAGACAACGAGCTGCTAAGGTTTTGTTTTAAACACAGAAAAGGGCCTTTGAAGAGACGAACAACAGCAGAAACACAAACTTTTACGCCCAATTCTTTCATCTTACTTCCCATTTCATGGCTTTAAAAACAACACTTGCCTTTTATGACAAGTTTGTGTGTAAATCTGGTGTTTGCGACACATACTTTGGCACATTCGGGTACTTATTTGTACACTTTTTTTTATTTTACCTGATGCATAACTTTTGCGTAAAAATGATCAAAAAATGTTAATATCTGCAAAAGGAGTTCAAACCCCCATCTGGGATACTTTCTTGGGGGTGGAAATGCACAACTTTAGACTCTCCAAAGTTTGTCTTGACGCACAAAATGTGGACATGCGGCACAAAGTCATCTTGCATGTTCACTCACGGAGATGCATGCAAGCGCGCCCAGATAGAACACATCCACCCACCCACCGACCCACAATGACACACGCACACGCACATGCGCGCAGCACACACACACATGCACGCACACATGCACAAACTGAGCAGTTACTTTTTTTTACAGCAACCACAGCTTATGGCTCTTCAGATAACTTTCTAGGAAATTTTAGACTGGGTTGCCTTTTTTCTTTCTCTTCTTCTTCTTGACATGATCTACTCCTAAAGATAACACAGAGATGAAATATAAACTTTCCTTCCATACAGTGGAATCAGCCAACTCCTGCTTTAATCACTATTTTTAAAGCAGACTTCTGCTGTCATTCACATGGAAAAAAACAAGCAGGTGGAAACGGAGCCGCCAGTCAGTGAACAGATGATTAAAAAATAACTGCCAAATGATTTGGCTTCACATACAGTCACAAAGAGAGTCTGCATGGGTAAATATGTTAATCCCCGTCCCATTCTTAGCCAACTTCAAAGACACAGCCCTGAATAAAGCAAGACATCAGCGCGTGAAGGGAAGGCTGGGGACCATCAAGTCCTACGAGCTCTTTTGCTTTTGTTTTTCATTCGAAGTTTCTTGGCTTTTTGGCAAAATGTTCGAGAAAGTGGGGGAAATGTCTCTTTAAAGTTTTTTTTCTATCCCCATGCAGTCTAAGTTCTTTTCCTCCTCCCTGTCAGTCTATCTGCATAGCCAATAGCTCGTCAGCGATTGTTACTGGGCAGACTTCATCTTTACCTTCCTGTCTGTCTCTCCTCCCCAAACTTTGGCGGTCATTTGCCAGTTTCGGTCCTTTAAGGATGTTGTCATTGAAGCCACTTCCAAGTCTTCATCGTGGATGTACATTTGGCTAAACCCTGAACCACACAGAAAAGAAAAATAATCTAGTTGAAAATGCCAAATATGGTAGTTGGCTGCAAGAAAAATGAATTCTGTCCAACTTTTAAAACGTTGGCCAAACATGATATATATATTTTGGGGGGACTTTAGGGCGCAATAGGTGCAAAATCCGATTTTTTATCTGATAAAAGCGTGTGCTTTAAACACAAAAAAGTACATTTATTTGAGCTGTATATTGAAAATACACGCAGAGAAGCAGCTTATCAGTGTCAGGCAAAAAAAAAAAAAAAAAAAAAAAGGTGATGAGATGATCTGCGCCTCATCTCCTCTAAACTCCACAGGATGCGCAATTACGCACCTGCAAGTCCCGCCCTCAGCATTTCCCAACGACAGATGCAGGTAACGGCTGCTTTCACTTTGATACAACTGAGAAAGGTATTTACGAAGGAAGAAAAACAAATAAAGGCTATGCAAAATTCTCACAAGAGTATTTTCATGCACACAAACCAAAGAGGAATCCATGCGCCCTATGGAAAAAAGATTCGTTTTTTATTTAAAAAAAAAACATTTAAATAATGAACATAAACTGAGCATAAACACCCTTTAAAAGTTTAACTTTCTAAATATTTGGAAGTATTTTTTCCTGTAACGCGTGTTTGCAGCTCTGCTCTGAAGACAGGCGCGCCTCTGAGTGAGATCAGACGCACCGCGGCGCATTCTTGTGCCCGGAAGCTTTCAATTATCACATCGGCATAAAACCAGAACACACCCGGTCTTCTACCAACGATAAGGAATCTGGAGACCCCACAGTCAACAGCGCGTCTGGAAAGCCAACAAATGCAGAAGTTTGGCAAACTTGACTGAAAAAGTGCGCTGCACACTGCAAAAAGTGATGGGATGGATGAGGTTTTTCATAGCCGCAAGTTTTGAGGTCTTATTTTTAAAATAAAAATGGGACAAAAAAGAAAAAGAACACGAGAGCAATCCTTTTATCGGGTTCTCATCGTGATTCCATTCCATGAAAAACATGAAAAAACAGATTTACGTTCCAAAGCACTTTACAAAAATAATTAAAAATATTTAAAACAAAATTTAACAATAAAACACGCACTAATAATCATTTGACTCATTATTTTCAACAATGGTGCCACAAAAATCCAGTTAGTCACGTGCAAATGAACAGCAGAGGCAATTTTTTGCAGCGAGGAACAGTGACTCATGAGCACCGCACCTTCCTCCGTTAAAATCCGCAGCGCGCGGCAGCAAACACGCGAGCACGCAGTCACCACCCGATAATGACAGAGCCTCTGCGCCGCCCTCATCTCCTGTAACCGACGCAACGCGGGGATGTGACGGGCAGAGCACTGCTGCACAGCTCCAGAAACGCGTCGGAGGGGAATTTGTCTCAGAGTCCCTGGGAGGCAAAAAAAAAAAAAGACTCTTGACATGACAGCATCTCATGTGAGGCAGATGAAAAAGTGACAAATGCAGCAGCTCTGACTTTCAATCAACCATCAAAGCCATCAAACCATCTTTAACTTTATTTTATTTTTTAAATGCTAACCTGTAAAGTGAAACTAAACTCCATTAGGAGAGATTCTTTTTTCTAGCTTTTCCTAAAGGACAGGAACAAAGATGAACCAGTTGAAGCTGACAAGATCTCTGCAGGTATGTGAAAAGAAAACATTCAAACACAACAACCCTGCAGGAACAGGTCAGCAGCTGATAAAATAATAAAAAAATATTTGTAAACCCTCAGTTTGAATGTTCTGTTTCAGAGATGTAGAATGAACAACAACAAATTCAAATGAATATTGAACACAAGTTCCAAACAAATGTTTTTTATTTGGTCTGATTTAATTGTAATTATGCTTTTGACTAAAATAGTCATGTTTTCACAGTATTTTACTTTCATGCTGGTTATTTACTGTTCATCCATATTTTTATTTGACAAAAAACAGGTTAAAAATATATATAAAAAAATTCAATTAAATAAATAAATAGTTCAAATATTTATTTTTACAGAAATTGCTAAAAAACTAGTTTGTGGCTCAAAAACACAATTCTTCAAAACAAAGTGACTTTTTTCCCCTCATTTTTTAAAATAAAAAAAATGCCATTTTATAAATTCCTAAAAGTCTATCATGATTAATGCTAGGATGTTTTATATTAAATTAGCTCATAAAATCAGCCAAAAATATACCTAAACCTTTTTTTTTCTGGACAAAAATTGTAAGAGAAACTATAAATTCTATTGGTTTGTGGGCCAAACTTGACCAAAGCAGATAAGTATCTCATAACAGCTTGTGATCTAATACAAAAAAAACAACATATGAACAACAAAATTGCTGCTGAAATTTGGTCAAAAGCTTCCACTTCTAAAAACTTTGTATCCACAAAGACACAGACATTTAAATGTATTTTTAATCATTATTTCTATTTGTTGTGAATGAAGAGAAAATGGATTAAAAACATTTTAAAAAATCAATGAAAAATGTTCCACTTTTCCTTCATGCAGGTGGGATAATCTGATGATGAATTACGATTCAATTTCTATGAAAACGTCACACAAACATCGCATCAAATCACTTGTTTTTTTTCCCACATTTCCTCATTCTTGCTGTATTTTTCTCTGGTTGAATAATTGCAGATGTGTCCATCATGAAACAACAATGTAGAACAAATGTACTCATCCTCGAAAACAAAACAACAACAAAAAAACCCAACAGGTTTCATGCAAAACTTTACTGAACATCTGTTCAACCGACAGCGGCAGCTCCAAAAACCGAGACAACATGCAGAGATCCACCTGCATAAACCTTTTTTAAAGATAATCAAGCATACTGGATCACCTTAAGTATAAACTCATTTTTTTGTGCTTTAAATGAACACAGAGGCATCAGACTCCTAAAAAGAATAGCTGAAGCCTCCACATGAGCTGGGAACTCACGATTCATGAAAACGTTTCCCTTTTTTAAAGCTCCTGCGCCGCTGGGAGCTTCACCTGCTTTGATGCTGATCAGAGTAAATGCTTCCAGCGTTGGCCGGGAGGCTTGTTTCTGACATCTCCACCAACCACCTGCAGGATTTTTGTTCTTCTCCTTCATGGATGATGTTACAACAATGCAGATTTGGCAATGAGCACTTGCACTGCAAACTCCCTCAGAAATTCTTTATGCAAGCATCTCCTCCCAAATTCTTTGAGGCATGCCCGAAACTGGAAAGGAGGCAAACTTTATATATATGTATAAAATGTTGAGAAGAAAAGCAGACACTGTTTGATAAAAGATGTTGATGATGGAAGAAAAGTAGGAGCATTTGCTTTTCTGGTTTTTGCATTAAAAATTGATTCAGAATAACCTTGTGATGCTTCCAAAGTCAGAAAACTGCTCCTAATGTCCTCTAAAACGAGGGTTTGCTTCTTTGAAAGTGATCTGAAGGACGGAAAACGGATAAAAGATGCTGGATTATGCCAACCAACCAATCATTAACTAACATTACTTCTCAATCTCATTAAATTAGCTGTGATTATAACAGTAAAAATAGATAAAAAATATTCATACACATGTCTGAATTTCCATTTGGCTAGACCGCTAAACTTAATTTCAGAATAAAAGTGGAGGAAAAAAAAACGTTCTGAAGTTAAGCTCTCACCTCAGCAGTCAAATGTGATTCATATTCAAATATTTATTTGTTTTAGTACCTTTTTTTCTTGTCTCAGAGCTGGTTTATGCAACCAGAGCTCCCAACTTCTGACTTTAGTCTTTACGTTTTTGAAAATGATTCACAAATTCAAGCAAACTTCAAAAAACACAAACAAGACCATATTTAATGCTTCTCTGTTAAAGTCTGATTAAAAAATAACATTCTTCTCTTTTTTGTTTTAAGTAAAGCTAATTCAGAAGCTAAAACTGTATATGCAAACACGTTACACCAGGTTCTGAATCAGGTTTGGAAGACAGATTTTCAGAGCATTTTGAGTCCCAAAGTGGAAAGACACTGCCTCTGATGTGAGCCAAAGGTGATCCTCCTCCTCCAAATAGCATCTTAAATGGATTTTAATAAATAAAACCCATTTTCACTTTAAGTGGACCAAATGTGTCCAGTGTGTGTCCTATGTTTTTTATTAATGGAATTTCTCTCTGCAGAGATGAATAAAGTATCCATCCATCCATCCATCAAAAGTGACATTTCTCTGTGATTGGATCTGCTCAAACTCAACGTGTGAACCAAATTGTTTATTCTTAAATTCCAATAAAAAAGCCTGGCAGCATTATATTTGTTTGATAAAGCTAGTGAGATGCTGTTTTGCCAAAGAGCCACTCCAACAAAAATGGTCTTTTTGGTGTTTTTTTTAACATGTTCTTGTGGCATTTTTCTCATGACGGAGGACATGTATAAAGAAACGAGCATGCAAGTAGAGGTATGATGGGAAATGGAGGTGGGCTTACTCCACACCTGTCCTGCCTTAAACTCAGTGGCAAATTTCTAATGAACTCCTGCTGCTCTGCAGAAACTTTGTCCTTGAAAATGACAAGTTTTTAGATTTTAGCTAAAATCGACATGATCAAAATGAAAAGACCACTGAGAACGCTGACAATAGATTCAAAGATGATCAGAGTGGGACTTTAAAAAGGATTGTGATGACTCACATCAATGCTGTCACAGTTTTGCACTGCGTTTGGGTTCGACCTGGCTGTAGTTCCAGCCCCACAATGGGAAAATACTTTTCATAGTTTGTTGCTATTTGCTCTCTGTCAACAGCTCAGCTAACTATAGCAACAACTTTTCTAATTTGAAAAGACGAAGTACACCTTTTCTCACACAAACGGCGCTTCACGAGGTCTGGAAATACAAAGTGGAAGCATCATTAACAACCAAAAGCAGCTTTTGCTGATGTCAAACCTCCACAGACATCAGTGACAGCTTGTTGAGAGACAGATACATTTCTCTGCAGGGTAATTGTTGTTGAAGGTGTGTCACTGCAACAATAACGTCTGGTGGTTCACAGTCTGGTATTCATTTACCTTTTTTTCCCTCCTCCTGTTCCCCTCCATCATTCTCTCTTTTTTCACATGCCTGGCTGTCTGTCGAAAACCACCTCTAACTATTTACATGTTTCTCAAATCATAAGCTAAATGAGCCAAACGTGCATGTTGTTCTGCAAAAATCTGCTCTGAAACATTCCCAACATTTAATTTCCTTTAAAAAAAGGTTCAGCTGAATTCTTGTCAGTTTCTCACACATTTTCTTCATGACAATATGAAGGCGGCCTTTCTAGAGCTGGCTCAGGTGCTGCCGCCGTCTCTTTCCTTGCAGCTCCTTTAGGATTTTCCCATGTTTATATCGCCAGCCCTTGACTTTGTCACTTTTTCAACAGCTGCTTGCTGATACCACATCACTGTTGCAGCCTATTTCTCTCCCTTCTTTGGGCTTTGCACATCAAGAACAAAGGCATTTGTTAATCCTACGTGGACCTTGACACTTGCAGAATGCAAGGACTTTTGTGCAAAAAAACTTTCTAAAATTGTGTCTGTTAGTGCTTTGGGAGGATCAACATCCTGACAACTTCCACCTGGAATCACTACCAGTTCAGACTAAAACAGACAGGGCTTGAGGTCAAAGAGCTCCAGCAGCTTATCAGCAAAGCCCGCTGGTATTTGAGTAATGACACAGATCAGAAATCAAGCTAATCTGATCACTTAAAGGCCCACTCCGATGAAAACTGTTTTTGGTGTTTTTAACATGTTCTTGTAGTATTTTCCTGATGATGGAGGACAGATAAACAGAAAAATTAAACTCAAATTAATATTTCTGAGTATTTCTGTATTCAAATTGTTGTGCATCAGGAGAAGATGAAAAAATGCAGTTGGAAACAGATCGCATTTGTGAGGTAGACAATACGTTGGGCGGACCACAAGCTCCCTGCTCTGCTCCATTCTGATGCATTCACTTGCAGACAAATAGATCCATAAACATCTTTGTTTTCTTCGTCTGAGCTGGAATCTGGATCAAAACTGTACAGCTGGATAACTCCATTATCGCTCGTTTCTTTTGCTGCAGCAGTAATGCTAGATTGGGGGTGTGAGGGGCTGTAAGCTAGAGGGAGGATGTGTAAACAGAGAGCTCTCAGTTATGAGTGACGGAAAGGGGGGCAGGGTTGTTTCGCACTAACAGTCTTGCCTACAACTCAAAGGCAAATTTCTAATGAACTTCAATGTTCCCTTATTTATTGCGGAGGTCACGTTCGAAATATAACTCGCAATAGGTGTAATGGGATGATTTAAGGCTGTAAAAATCCTCACTGCACACTCTATACATTTTCCTCAGACAGAAATGAACATTTTCACACTTTTCTCCCTCATTTAAACTCTTAAAGTCCCAACCTTTGTAGAAACATGAGTCCAGTTTTATAGAATGAAAACAAAGATCTGATAATGATTGAAGATTTCTGTAAATATGGCAAACTGAACACATTTTGTGCAGGACAACCAACACGTAGGAGACTGACTGACAGCCAGTACGAATGCTGAAAACAGTGAGCTGTACAAAAAAGAAAAGAATGTGCAAAATTACACCTGGAAAAAAGTTGAACTGTGATATAGTATAGAAACTATGTTCTAGAAAATGATACAGGTTTTTTGATTTTGGCTCAAACTGGCACAATCATAATTAAAAGACCACTGGGAACACTTTGAAAATAGATCAGAAGATGATTGGAGTGAGTCTTTAATCCTTTATGACCAGTCATATCAAATTTGATGCAGGCATTTCTGAGACATTAGCATGATCAAAACTTTTCTAAAAATCTATTGTTTATAACTTGGTCCATGTTTTCTGCCCTGTAGTTCATTATCATTCCACTAGGGGCAGTAGAAGGGCTTTTCCTGCTCATTTCAGAATGGCTGCTTCCATGAAATCTGAAAAGTTTAGCTGCTTTTTAAAACTTTGTAGTGAGAATCACTCACCTATCGTTATTCATGTTTTTAAATGACTACTTGCAGTATTGAAAGAACACAAAATGTGTGTATATTTAATTATTTATAATACAGTTACAACATGTTAAAAATGTGTGGATCAAATTAGAGACAGTGGGTAAAAAAGGTGTTTTTTTTCCAGAATGCTGATGTCAATATTTTTGCATCTTAAACTAACATTGTTGCGAATAAAATCCCACCAAATCATCCGGCGTATCATAACCGATACTGTCTATTTCACATAAAATAAATTATATTACAAAATCTTTTTTGTGGACTTCAAAGGGTAAAAGGCATCTTAATTACAAAATAATTGAATTTGTTGTCATGTATTTACTAGTGGCTATTACAGGGTTAAAGTAGTGTAAGGGATGCAAACTATCTTTGAAAAAGCAGCTGAACTGATGGTGAACAAAGTCTTCATAACCATTATGGTTCACTTCCACTCAAAGAAATGCACACCTTTATAAACTAACAGGAGAATGCAAACGTCTATTAAAGTCTATTTGTGTTATATAATAGATTGCATCTCAACCAAAGATGATAAGTTTGAACCGTCAATCTAAAAGTTGGTCCTATGCTGGTAGGGCAGCACTCATGTACATCTCCTGCTGCCCTTGTTTCTGTATCTTTGCTGCTGCAGGTGGTAACAGATGGCACAGAAAGCGCTCCGAGCAGAGATGAAAGCAAGATTACCTCCACAATTACGGAGCGTTTCCCTTCGGTCTGATCTGTATCAGGTGTGGACCTATTTCTAGCTTCACTTTCCGGATGAAAATCTCAATAAAGAGGTGTAAACTCACATGAGGGACGAGCAAAAAAAAAAGAAAAAAAAAAAAAGCTAAACACATGCAGGCTCTGCCCCAATTGCATGTAGAATAACTAAATTTAGCCATCAGTTAGAAAAGCAAACGAGGGGAAGCCCAACACAGTGGCTCCCCTGGCAGGCGTGAAGCTTTATTACAGCACTGCACATGAATGTGCACCGTCCTCCCCAGCGCTCAGCATCAAGCTGCAATGATCTGAGCCTTTTTGGGGAAAAAGGTATCTTTCAGTCTTTTCTTTGGCTGGGCGCTCTGCTGGTGGCGTCAGCAGCTGAGCCGCCGTGTGTATGTTTAACGGCTACATGTGTCGCTCCCTATCTCCCTCTCTGAGCGGCACAAAGGTAAAGGGAAGCTTAACAGCCTGGGAAAAAGTTGAACAGTGTGAAATTACCTTGATCCAAAGATTCCTGCTGCATACCAGCCAAAAGAAACCCATAACAGAGCAGACACTCAGTCAGAGTCCTGCCTGCAGGGAACAGCTGAAACACTACAGGGGAAGAAAGAGGTAGGGCGGGATTGGGGGTACGGAGAGGTGAAATAAAGATACATGGGAGCAGGGATCCCCGGTTTCCAGTTGGAGTGTACACGCTGAGGAAAGGTCGTCACACTGGGACAGTTCCAGTGGGCTTGATTCAATTAGGCAGGGAGTAACCAAATATTTCACACCTTCTTCTTCTTCTTTTTTTTTTTTTTTGGGGGGGGGTGCTTTGTTTTCACACTGCATTCTCGAGATCAGAACAAACTGCCTGAAAAGTCACACAGTTACAACAGGTCCTCGTTTGGGGGCGGGAATGCTGGATTCCAGCACAGACCTGGGAGAGAATGAAACCAGCTTGTCCTGCTGGTTCAATACCCGACCAGTGCTTTCATGTCTTCATTCACCACATTTACAGAGAAGACATTTTTTCAACCTTTATTAATTACTTTATGCTTTAATGGATTTTCACTGTGGTCTGGTTTATTTTGCTTATAGACTCGAGGAGAATTTCTGGTTTTAGTTCAATGGATTGTTGTGCTGACCATACACCTTGCTTCCACCTAAACTCAGGTGAAATGTCATCTGTGAAAAAATAAAAATAAAACGATTGGAGCAACAAGGAGCAAACAGCTCCAGTGTTCTACCAGAATCAGCCCTGCAAAGGCTTCTCTGTGATTTCCAAATGTATTCTCGTGTTTGCTGCAGAGTCTACTGTTCACTTTACTGGTTGGTTGAGCTTAATTAAGACATTTAGGTAATTAAAATGCACTTTGCTGACAAATGTGTTTTTAAAATGACAAAAAAAGGTGTTTGGGTTTTTCCTCATTATTTCATATGTATTTTAAAGCAAACATCTTATTTACAATTGTGTGTTTTAGACACTAACTTAAAAGGGAAGTAAGATAAAAAAGTTTTAGATTAATAAAAAAAAAGGAAATAATAAACATTTTCAGAAATACGAGGCATTAAAAATATTCTGTAAAATGAAAGAGTGATCCCAGATAGTAATATAAAATACATCTTTGAAGGTAAAATGAAGAGGAAACATTTAGAGTAAATTAAATCTGTCAGTATTTAAGAGAAAATTATTCTGTAGTTGACATAAACTTTGAGTTGACTTGTTATTTCTGGACAATGGCAACTTTCATCAATCAGTAAAAACATATTTGGATCAGAAAATGCTTTGTTTGCAGTTTTAGACAAATAGTAAGCACTAAGAAGAGAAACGAAACCCGAAACAAAAAATATAATAATAACAAAAGTTATGAAGTTTGGTTGAGAACAAAAGAAAAGATTCAAATCAGCATCTTTCTGTATTTGCTACTGTTAAAATAATCAAAATTATTCTTTACTGCTACATTTGTGCAGATTATTATTGACTAAATAATTTTAAAAAATGTGACGATGACAAACCTTGCAGGATTTCATTCATTTATTTAATAATTTGCTCATCTATTTTGATAACTCCTCTTGGCCACCATTCTATTTGGAAAAGTCGATTTCGGTAAAAGAAATGAAAATGCTAAAAGACTGGAACCAATCAGAACAGAATAAAACAAATTAAATCAAAAGAAAAATAAATCCATTATTTGTTGATGCAAATCACAAGTAAGGAAAATTAAAACCATCTTTTAATTGACTGTTCTACAGTAAGTTCATCTTTTTTTGTTTTAATCTCAAGTAATTTTAAAAGTATTTTTATGATGTAGTTAATGGAAAATCATCCAAATTTTCCTAAAATATTTGATAATGATTATTTACAGTACATTTATCAATGTTTAAACCTGATTTCTGATTTTCCTGAAATAACATTTCTAAAGTCCTTCAAGCAACAAGTTCCTACTTGTAAAAAATAATAAAAGAAACATTTAAATGTTTTTATTGTCTTTTCAACAAGTAAACATTTATTTTGTTTTTATTTAACCTGTGAGTATACCATACCATGTATGCAGTTCATTTTTGTTATTACTTTTATATCTAGTTATACAGTTTGATTTCTGAACACTTTTAAAAATAGCCTGATTCAAATTCTAACCTTTACAACCTAATCCAACCCAACGTTGTACAAATAAAGTTGCGGATTAAAATCTATATGCATTTATTTCTATGTGATTATATAAATACGCTTAAAAAAATTTTTTTTTTGGACTTTTATTAAAGTGGTGCAAATATTAAGTTTGGGGAGAATTGTCAAACATAGAAAAAAAAATCGTTGACGAAAGCTGCATAATAAAGTTAGCAAAAGGAAGATCAGAGCTAACAGGGAATTCGCAGAAGTCAAATCCCAAAACACATGCAAGCATAACTATCTAACATGGTATCATTGTGTAATCAAACAGTTAGAGGAGGAGAACCCCGTTTGGGTTCATTCTGTTTTTTGTGTTGGTCGGTTGCACCTGTTTGTTTTGCGGCAGCTGATGAGGAGCTTCTGCTTATCAGACTATCAACTGTGCTTCTGCAGATGTGCTCTCTCTCTCTCTCTCTGCCTTCTGAAAGTGTCACAGCTATTTATACCCAATTAGAATAACCTGGAACACACAGACGCTGAAGGTATTGATTCAGAAAATGTCGGAAATGAGCAGAGGTGCACTTTGAGCCACATTTACAGCACTTTGTTTTCAGTCAACACTCAGGTGCAGATTTGCTGCTTCTGAACGAGAGATGGCATCAGGACGTTTCGATGGTTGTGTTTTTGGAGACACAAACTGGATCTGCAACTGCAGTATAAACTGTCATGAATGAAATGACTATATTCTAAATACCATCAATTTAAGCTGCAATTGCATCTAAATACTCATCATTTGTATTCTAAACAGAAAATGCAAATGCTTTATTTATACTGAACACATGTGACATTTATGCATGTGCAAGTAGTGCACGTGCAAATTAAGACTCCACCTGTCAAACATGTGCTCCATGGCAACACTAGGGGGTAAAAATGTTGCTTCAAATGCAACTGATGAAGATAGTGAGGAAACTTAAAGGAGGAAAATACATCTCACTCTTGTTTCATTATGACAACCTTTCTGTTGATTTCTACCCAACTAGACATTTCTGCTTCTTTCAGTGAACATATGAGGAATTCACCTGTTAGTTTTGTTGTTTGAAAAGCAGGTTTCCAGACACTTTGATTCAGTGTTTCGTACTTGAACCAGCTCAGGTTTGCAAACAGATGCTTCAGAAAATGTTATTTTTAAACACGTTTCGAAAACAAGAAGACATTTTCATGATTTAGATAAAAGTATCAATAATGTTTAATGTTTTGCTTTTTCTTTGAACTTTCTGGAGTATTTTTGGTTATGTAAATGCATCGGGACAAAATGCATTGCTGTCAGAAACTGGTGGTGTAGAACCCAATATGCAGGACATCAGGCTGAGTGGCAGAAACTTTAATAAACTTTAAAAAAAATGTAATAAATTAACTCAAACATGACAGAGAACAGAGAACAGCAAAAAAAAAAGGCGACAAAACAGATGATCAGATCACAAAGAACTGAAAACCAGACACTTAAATACACTGAGGATCATTAACACAAATCAAGACAGCGGTGGGTGATTGACAACCTGAACCTGATGTGACTGACATGACAGGACGACTCAGAACGTGATCAAAAACCAAACCGAACTGAACAGTCCTCACACGTGTACTGTTGGATTTTGTGTTGATGGTGTTACTTACGAGGATATTAAATGGCTTTTGTGTCCAAAAATAAGCTGAACATTGTTAAACAACACGGTTTCTTTTGTGAGATTTACCACATGCACAAAAGAATAACTGACACAAAGGAGACACACATAATTGTGCTGGGAAAAGAGAGCAGAATGATGATTCAAAACTTATAAATTCACTTTAAAGTCTCACTCCCAACTATTTTTTTTTTCGATTGTAAAATTGTTCCCAGTGGTCTTTTAATGTTTTGTTCAGGCTCTGTCCCGCTAGCTTATAGCTAGCTTATCTATGTCTGCAAGTGGATGAATCTGAATTGGAGCTGAGAAAGGAGACTTTGGCCCGCTAAGTTGCTGCATCATAAACACAAGTTTTTCCAAACTACGGGTTTACATCAGCTCCTTATCCATCATGATTTGAATAAAGAAATAATAATTATTTTAATCTTTAATTATTTTATGTATATCCTCCAAAATGAGAAAAATGCTACGAGAACATGCTAAAAACACCAAAAACACAATTTTCATTGGAGTAGATCTTTAAATAAAACTGCGTATCTTCAACATTTACATTCTTCTAGAATCAGGCTCTCTCTTGCTTTCATTTATGAGAGAGTTGTGTTATCTTTGCAAATACAATGCAGATGCAGAGGTAAACAGCTTTAGCCTAAATGCAGAGAAAAAAACTCTAAATTCTTCGTTATTGTCCACTTGAAGCGCTATGGAAGACAATAGTTGATTTTAATTGGTTTCCTTTCATTGTTCTTACTTTCCCAGTTACTACAGGCGGGATTGGCAAACTTTGCTATAACCTGGCACAATACATTGATCATGTGATCCATGCTCTTTTGTGCATTGTCCCCTGTTTTAAATGAATAAACTCCTACAAAAAGAACTGAAGCCAGTTCAGTTCACCAACCAACAGATGGGTGGCTTTTTCCCCCAAACAAGTCAATTCCTCAGTATAATAAATATCCGTTATAGCTAGTTAGCAAATCAATATTAAACTGTTTGTTATTGAGTTATAAATGACTTGTTAAATAACAGTTAACGGTTTGTTAGGGATTTATAAATGTACCTTATAGATTGACAATAAATAACTAACAAGCCATAAGCTAGCAAGTCATAAATGACCTGTCACCCATATATTAATGATTTCTTACTGCATCTTATTAATTAGTTATAGATCATGAAGAAGCTGTTACAAAATGACTTTCTAATGACTAGTTGAGAATCAGTTAATATTTTATTCATGTTACTGGGACGGTATTTTAAAGTTGAAGCTTTTTCTCATTAATTAGCTGTTATTAAATGAGGAACATTTCCAACTAATCTTAATCATATCCCTACATTTTTAAATCCTTAACAAACTGTTAACTGTTGATTGACAAGTCATTTATAACTCAGTAACTAACAGTTTATTAATGATTGGAGAACTAACTATAACGGATAGCTATTATAAAGTGTTACTACAATGTTTTATCTTTATTATGGAGGACAACATGACTACGGTTTAGTTGTAATTTTTTTATCTTTAAGATTTATAAATTGCAAGTTAGTTTTTAATGAACCAGAGTATTTTGTTTGATACTTGACACAGAACATGTGCACAGACAGAGTTGAGTGGAAAAGAGCTCTGCATTCGTGGGTCTGCTCTCACAAATGTCCATCTTCTTTGTCCCGTATATTTGTTTTATTCATAGAAAATAGAAAATGGTTTGGTTGTGATCTCAAATTGTCTAGTGATTGGTTAGGATCAAATTAAATACAAATATGCCTAACACCTAAAATTCTTTGAGCTTGCTGATATTTTGGGTTGTCCGGGTCTGTGGAGGACCTGTAAAGAGGAGTGCAGGTGTGTCTTGCGGTTCCCTTGAGGCTCGTTTGACCTTATGGACGTCATGAAAATGAAATGTACCATTGTCATGTATGTGGTTAATGTATTGTGAAGTATCAATGAGGGATGGGGAACATCATAAAGGTAGGGGTGATGCTGTCGTAGTCACATTCACGTCGTTAGTATGGAGCCAGTAGGATGCCCACATAAACTACACTCTGATTGGCAACAGTCATGCTGCACAGAAGGAGTGCGCACTTCATGTGAACAGCACTAATAGCCTCCCTGTGCAGTCCGCAGTCAGTACGACACACCTGCACCTCACCTACTTCACCCATACTTACCCTTGCATGTTGCATAAGTGTTCAATATAACCTGCAGCATTCCCGTAGAAAAAGCTGTCCATTTTCTCTTCTACAGCCTCACCAAGCGGTCTACAACCCTGATAAGTTTTGTGGGCGAGATTTACAGCGTTGCCTCTTTTTGACCCGCAGACAGTCCGTATCCACCCATCAGGACGGTTGTGACGAAGGCTTTAATAGTACCAGAAAAAAGTCTCTACACATTTCCACAATTTTTTACTTTACTTTATTTACTTCAATGAAAATAATTAAAAAGGGCCATAATATAGTGACTTGTAGAGGAAATGTAAACAGAATAAATCCTTAGAAATTTGGTGCCAAATGTGAAAAATCAAAGGTGTTTTGGGTCTGTACTCACCTGAACCTATCAGTCTTTTCCTTAATGAGCCTATTCTCTGCCACCTATGGCTTTAATCATTTTTACATCTCATCACAAATGTTGGGATATACAGAAATGCAAGATGACCAGCGGTCCACTACCTTCAGTTCATTGCTTTGACTTTTAAGATCAAGTCCAAGCTCAAGTGTCGGTCCCATGGAGGAAACAGGGACCAGCCAGAGAAGTAATGCTGTATAATGTAATTCCACAGTAGGTTCTTCAAAGTGGTTTTCTCCCTGAGGGGCTGGGAAAAGCTGTGAGGAATACACACAAACTCAATTTGTGTTCATTCCCCACTGGCATGACGGCGGCAGACTCATTCATGTTCCATTACCTCTGGAATGTCTACAGTGGAATAAGGGAGCTGCCGCACATCACAGGGTGGCATTTACCTTTCAATCAGCCCCCCGTTCGCTTCAGCCCCTCACCCCGTAATCATGTTAGCTCATACATAATCGCATTTCAATTACTGACAGGAGTGTGACCCCTGCCTCCCAACATGCTTAATCTAATACATGTGTTTCCGAAAAGACAGAGGGATGCCTTGTTTGGGGAAGCAGACGGGGGGGAAAGAAGCATGCATCAACATGCTGTGTCATGCTGAAGCTATAAAAAGGGATGCCACAGTTTTCCTCTGCTTTAGCCTGGGAAGTTGACATCTATTTTTAGAAGGACATTTAATGTATGTTGTGGAAGTGATGTGAAGCCTCGGTTTGAATGAGGAGGGGGAAGAGAAAACATGATGCAACTGTGGTGCATGCAAGAATGCAAAAGCAACAGTCTGTGCGTGCGTGCGTGCGTGTGTGTGTGTGTGCATATGCGAGTGTGTGCTTCTGTGTGGTGCTCTGCACACCAGGTCTTTCTGCAACCCCACTGTTCAGGAGAGTGGAGAGAAAACACCAAAGACATCCTCGGCCATAAATCTGGCGCTCCCCCCTCATTCACCATCCCTCTGGGTAAAGTAATGCTTTCCTGCAGGACTTTTTCATCTATTTTCCATCTTTTTTTCTTCTTCTTCTCTTCCTGTTTCTGTCTGCTCGCTCTTTCATTCTGTAATTCTCACTCTGTCACTCTGTTTCTGTGTGCTTAGTGGCGTTGTGTCATTATTATGGGCCAATTTGTGTCAGTGCTAACATCCCATTCATCATGGGGGTAGAGAGGGTGTGGGGGTTTCCGCCAGGGTTTAGGGGGCTCGCATACCTCACCTCTCACATTTTCACCATGGTGGCATCCGCTATGCTATGGGGTCAGAGGTCAGAGGTTCAGACCTCCTGAGTGATCACTGACTTCATGCCTAACCCCCCCCAGCTCTCCCACAAACTCTCCATTCCACTCCTCCTCCTCCCTGCCCTGCCAGCTCTTTTTTTCATGTTCAGGTTGAGCCCAGACAAATTTTTATTCAAATGTTGCTTCGCAGACGTCCATGCTCCGATTTGCTGGTTAAGGTAAAACAACGAGGAGAAAACACACCTCACTCATCCATTCTGGGTTGTTTTGGTACTTCACCACCTCAACAGTTTTCCTCTGTGGTCTCTCCATATCTGATAGGATAAATCAGACTTTACTATCGCTCCAGAGAGCCAAATCATCAGTTGGAACATGTCTCAGGAGCCTCATGTTTCTGCCCAGAGAACTGCAGTAAGCTCCCATTCCCAAGATTTAGCCCACCCACCTACCCTTCAGCACCCCCCCCCCCCCCCCCCCCCCCCCCCCCCCCCCCCCCCC
>BSAI01000030.1:38262877-38280557 GCA_036245035.1 Adrianichthys oophorus
CCCCCCCCCCCCCCCCCCCCCCCAACCCCCATCACATCAATGGCTGACAGCCCTTACTCTCACTAAAACCCCGGCATGTCGGTCGATGGTTTATTTCTTATGAATGAAGGATCCGAATGAAAGTGCATTCCTGCGTCGGCTCTGAAAGGAAGCAGCTGGCTCCTTCATGCGAGACCTTGGTGTTTTACATACGTGTTGCACACGGGAGAACCAAGCATCGTATGACAGGCTACAAGGAGAGGAGGAAGACACACATTCATAAGAAATTGAGCCCAGGAGGTTTGTGCGCGGAGACGCTCCCACGCCACCTATGGCTGTTTTTCTTATAAACTGCACAAAGGGGGGATTGATGCAGATGTCAAGGTGAAGGGTCAGGCTGAAGAGGTAAACGAACAGGGATGTGTGCGGTTGACCTTCTAGATTACATGACATTGAGATCAAATGTTTTAAAAATTATCAGCAACTAATGCTATGTTCACGCTGAACTCGGAAATGTGCGTTCAAGCGACCATTTCCAATGAAAAATCAATGTAAACAGGCGCTTCGGGCTTCCATGTTTAAACTCTTGCGTTCACGTGTCGCTACACAAGTTTGTTGGATAGCATTTTTTTCAATACACGGAGGCGCCTACTGGTTGAAGTGCTCATGAAGGAGATATTATTAATTGTGGTTTGTGTCTGTCCGGAATTATACGACACAAAGTCTTTTATATATTGGAATAGCGCTGTGAAAGACGAAGCTTGGAGCGAGCTTTGTGGGATTTGCACGCAGTCTCTTCCAAATATGAGTACATGCAATAGTATTGGGTTGCAACAGTCCAGTGTGAACACCACAAGCTAAAAGGACGTTCAAGAATGACTGTTTAGTGTGGCTTTGAACGCGCATCACATGCCCGGTGGGTCTGTAGCTAAACACTTTTCTGGTATGACCAACTAATGAAGCTGAGCTGGAAGAATCCGAAAGCTTTTGTTGCTGGTAAGATGGTAAAAACATATGAAAGAGAGTTTGGCTCCCGTGTGTCCCTGGCTGCCAGATGGAGGTGGGCATGGATAAGATGTGGGGGTGCAAGTCCATCTTTATTTCTCTCTCTGCCAGCTTCTAATTATGCCCAATTACACCTTTAACACAAGTGGGCTGCTGTGGACATTTCTCAGAGTGTGAGGTCAAGCATTTCCTGTGTCTCTGAATGACCCAACGTTGGGGGAATTGTCCTGCAGGGGCCTCCCTTCTTTCCCCTCCCTCCACCATTCACTCTCTCCTTTTTTTTTAACCCCTCCTAAGCCCCAATCTTCAGTTAGCCCCATTCACAAATGAGTTAGATAGGAGCTCAGCCTCTGCGGCTTTGCTGTGTTTTCTCCCCCACCTTCAATCGCATAAACACAACAAGAATCGGTGTGAACACCTTTTCTACCGCTCATGTCATTATGCCTTCAGATCAATGTAAATATGCTATGTGCAGTGCATTGTAGTCAGATTTATCCTCTTTCCTCTACAATCCCAGCAGTGCAGTTCATGTTTTTCCGTCGTTCACCATCAAGAAAATACCACAGGTAGCTTTCAGTGTGGGCTTGAATGCTAATTACAGATATTATCTAATCCTACCTAATCTAACTGTTGGAGAACGCATCAACAGGCATGAGTCACAACTTCAGAAGAAGCAAACTCACAATGGTAGTGTACCAACAGGTTGAGTTCCCACACCCAGCAGGAAAATAAATACTCCATAATCACCTCCTATCATAACAGGCAACATACACGGGGGTGAACTGAAAATGGTGCATTCCATGGGAAATCCATAGCGAGCAAATACATGTTTGCTCCTCCGCTTTGACATTGCAGAGACACAAGGGAGAGATTAGACACATACGGGAGAGCCGCAAAACCAGCATGAAAGATGGCTGAAGGAGATGGGGGCTCGGCCCCCCCTGTTTTCTTAAGATGAATCAGTGGTTGAAGTGGCACCACAATGAATAAACTGAATGAAGGTAAATCTGCAGGCGGTTTAAGTGAGTAGGCTGGAATTTTTGTGGATGATTTATGCCGCACAAACGTTTGGAAGCTGAACAGTGCACTGGTAGATCAAGCTTTTCTGGAAGTAGATGTTTTTCAACTGAAAACGAGGACAAAAGTCAGAAGTTAAAGCCACAAAAGTGGAGAGTGGGAGTTAGAGTGAATTTAAAAAAAAAAACTCACAGGGAAAGTATTGATTGCCAAATGCCATTTAAACCATTCACAATCCGAGCACATGCTCCACCATTCAGAAAAAAACTCTCTAGAATGACCTAGTATTCCACTTCTGCAGAAGTGGAAACAAATATGACAAAAAGTTTTTCTTCTTAAATGCTGACTGGAAGAGTTTAGTTATTGTTGGAGGTGGGGAAAAAAATGAAAGAGGTAATTCATGTAAACGAGCCAAGATATGAGGAAACCACACTTGTGTCAGAAACAGGGAAGAAGGAGGACTTGAGCCAAGTCTTATTCTCAGCTGTTGTTCCAAGCCGCTCATTTATCACACAGGCACTTGCCCGGGAAGAAAAGACCCTTGCAGGCAGCCACGGAGGGGTGCAGGCTTGCACAAGTGACTATAGATGACCCTGAATACCAGAGAGCGGCAGGTCTGTGGGATGAAAGGGGACCTTGTCTTGGTCTCTGTCCGCCCATGTGACTTTAAGTGTGGTCCCGTGTTAAGGTAGAGGGAATGTTAAGAGGGAGAGAGACAAACTACCTGGCAATATCTGAGTCCTGACAGTGGGCCGCATGAAGAGGAGGAAGGCTGAGCAGAGTGGAACATGGCCTAAAGCTATTAAACCCACGGGGTTCTCCACGTTCTTCACTTTGGAAAAACTGAACAGAATAGAGAAGGTGGAAGAAGCTGGTGAGTTCAAGGGGGTGGGAAGCAACCTTCAGCGAACTAAAGAGCATTGTATTTGCCGTTTCAGCCCCCTAACGATCAGAGCAAAGCTTTTCCAGGTTTTGGCCATCTGTCACTTTTATGAACAGTGTGGTAGGAAATTGAGTCTTTGGGCTGTTTGGCTTGGGAATAATGAGCAACTGAAAATGATTGGTATAGATGACCTCTTGGCACTATTTTCATATGGAGCCAATTGAGACACAGCTCCAGAGGCCTCCGAGCAATCCAGGATAAATCAGTTGGTTGTTACGGGTCAGGGGTACGGGTGCTGCAAGGAGCTAAGCCTGGGAACAAGGTAACAAGAGACTGGCCAGAGGAATTTTAAAAGAATAAAGGGCTTGTGCCAATCTAAGCATCAGCAAAAACATTTAATGACTTCTTTAAATTTGGGAGGGAGTTACAAAAAAAGAAAAAAAAAAAAAAACGCACTAATCCATATTACTCCAATTAAAGTTATGCGAAAACAAAGAGGTCTTTTGAACAGAGAAGAAAAATGTGAACAATCTTTAAAGGCTGACACAGTTTTATGAAGACCAGCATTTAAATCAGCTGCTCCAAGGCTTTCTGTAAGTTTTCTGGTAGTTTAATGATTCACTGTGCAGGTGAGGAGAATGACAAGTTTCAAGTCAAATCGAGCCTCGAGACTGCGATCCGTGCTTATAACGGACTGAAACGTGCACAAATAAAACAAAACAGCAAAATGGATCCATGACCCAATAAAGTCCCACTCCAATCATCCTTTATCTTTTTTTCAAAGCATTCTCGGTGGTCTTTTATTTTTGATTATGCTGTTTTTAGGAAAAGCAAACAACCTCTGTGGTTTTGCGAGATAATGTTTGTGCTGCGTGCCAGGAGTTCTTCAAAAATTCATCTCTGAGTTGTGGGCTGGACTTGGTGCGGAAGTAAGCTTCCACTGATTTCCCATCATCCCTTTGTTTTATTCTTTCTCCCGCTAGCTTGCAGCCCCATTCAACTCAAAGCTAACATTAGCAGTGCAACAAAAATGGCAAGCAATATTGGGACTGTATAGTTTTGATCCAAATACCATTTCAGACTTCAAAATGAAGACGTTCGTGGATCTATTTGTTTGCAAGTGGATGCATCTCAATTGGAAAGGAGCAGGGAGACTTTGATCTGCCCATGTCACTTGCTGCATCCCAAAAGAGAGCAGAATTTTTTAATCAGCTCCTGATTCATCCCAGTTTGAATAAAAAAATACTCAGAAATGAGGTTTAAGAACATGTTAACACCAAAAATAGGATTTTCATAACAGTGGGAATGAAATTCATTAGAGGGAATATATTGAGTTGAAATGTACAGCTAGTGGACTCACTAAGTCTGTAGTCATGGGTGACAGTCTCAAGTCCCAAAGTGCCACAGCGTGGCGACCTAAATGCAAGTTTTTCAGCAAATCCGACAGGTGGTCGGGCAGTGGGATTTGTAATTGGGAGGTAACAGTCACATTTTGAAACGCCACTTGGCAGCCGCTGAGGTTTTAAGAAATTAATGTAAATATTGTGTCATTGTTGGATGCATATCGCATTTTGACTGTTTGAATTGCTCCATTTTAATTATTTATCAATTTTAATGCAAGTTTTTTGCTAAAAAGTGTGGAGGCTACTCCATTTAACTTTCAAACTCTCACTTTCGCTTTTTTGTATCAATTGCTTGTTATTTTTATTGTTGGTTTTTATGCATTTTTGTTGTTTGTTTTTGGCAAACCTACACCTTGCCAGAACTACAGTTAAAAATTAGCTTTGCAGCTAACACTCGTACATTTATAGAAATGTCCAATAATGTGCATTGTCCCTGTTCAAATGGATATGCAACAAATACATTTATTTCAGGAGTGTATTTCTTTATTTTATCCTGTGTGCAGCAGATTTTGCAGAATTCTAATGCGTGACAAAATGCATGTTGCACATTCATCATAGATATTTGTTTGACTAGAAACTGAACCAACACAAACCTGTTCAATCTACACTCTAACCAAAAAGGCAAGTAAATTGGCCGATCAAAGCCAACCTGGCCACAGTGACTGCAGAACTCCTTCTTGGCTCATGTGTCTCACGGTTGAGGCGTTCAATCGGGGACAAACTAAATTGGCATTACTGTAAAATATTTACCTAATTTCAAAGCTAAAATTATTGAAAAGCATATTGCTTATTGCCATCTATAAAACCAGGGTTTATGCTGTAACAGTGAGAATTTTCAGTTTATATTGATAGCACGTTTCATAAAAATGTAGAAAAAAGTGTTGTAAATCTTTACTTGCTTGGAATTTTGAACACCGAGGTCCATAACTTTTAACACACGTGCAATACATTTTAGCATCAAAAGACAAACCAGGACACATTACAGAGAAATACTTCAGGGAGGTGAGGTGCTGTGAAGCACTCTGAAGAAGGAAGACACTTGTTCTGTTGTTTTTTTCTTTTTTAACCATTAAGGTACCTTTTTCCTACTTAAATTATCTTCAGAAACTTCAAAACCATAAACCAGACATAATTTTAGACTTGATGCAATCTTCGAAATCGAAATCTATTGAAGTTTTTCAGTGTTGGAAAGACAAAAAAGTGTAAAAAACAACTGTTACAGCCCTGAAAGCCCCACATATCTTATGATCTATTTTTAGGTGTACCCAGTAGTTCTTTTAATTATGAATGTGCCATTTTGAGGCAAAATGTACAGCTGCAACAAAAATGGGGCAAATTCCAGCTATACAGTTTTGAGCCAGATTCCAGCTTGGACAATGGATGTAGTCGTCTGCATTAGAATGAAGCGAAACAGGGAGCTTGTCGGTGTAGGTACTAGTCACATTTATACGAGCGTTTTCCAACAAAAATTTTTTCGTCTGCTCCTGATTCACAACGATTTGAAAGAAAGGCTCAGAATAATAATATTAAGCTTTATATTTTTTAGATATGTCCTCTAACATGAGAAAAGACCTGGAGTAAAATATTAAAAACAGCAAAAAAAACAAAACAATTCATTGGACTGGGTCTTTACAGGAATATATTGGCTGAATTAGATTTGCTTCCCTTGCCCTATGGCTTCTCCCTACATTTATCATTCCAAGCGGAAAGATATAGTAAATGGCATAAACTTCCATAGCGCTTTTCTACCAAATGCCCAAAGTGCTTTACAGTCGTGGTCCCATTCACCCATTCACACACACATTCACACACTGATGGTGGCTCCACTGCCCAACACTGGCGCTACCTTCCATCAGGGGCAATGTGGGGTTCAGTGTCTTGCCCAAGGACACTTTGACACATGGGCAGGCAAGGAGGGGAATCGCACCCGCGATCCCCCGATCATAGGCCGACTGCCCTTTCCACTGCACCACGGCCGCCCTATATGGAAAAAGAATATATATAAAGAAATAGCGTCTTCAAATTGAGATGTTAATGCCGCTTGCTGACATCATTGAAAGTCGCCGGTCATCTATGTTAGCGAGTAGCTGCCAGTGCTTGGGAAATACCAATGTGAAGAAATGCATACTCAGAAATGTAATATTAAGCTTAATTTTCTTTATTTATGTCCTCCATCAATGGCATGCTGGGTAATCAGGAGATTCTGGACTTTGGGCCGCTCCATCTTTGGGCTGCAAGTTAGGAAAAAAAGACAAGAAGCCATTTTCGGTCTGCTCCTGTAGCAACTGACAAAGTCCTATTATTATTGTATGGATGATAAATATAAATGTTTATCAAGCCACAACTTCATTTAAAACCGCAAATATAATTAGGATAATAAAAGTAGAAAATTTGTGCCATCAAGTAATGCGCTTGTTTCTAAATGCGTACCTGCTACAGGTTCTGGAACGTATCATTTAACTTGCTCAAAACCCCTCTATAGTTGGTTCAGTCCAAAGCTTCCCCAGAAGAACCGCGCACTCCACAGTTTAGCAGATAGCAAGCGGTTCTAACTTCAGTCCTCACAGCAGAGAAATGGCCGGCCGCCCTTTAGAATGGATAAAAAAAAAGGCCGGGTGGAGCTGAAAAAGCTAGATTAAAAAGAAGAAAGGTGCTGGGGGAGGATGCTGCAAGATAACTGACTTGTATCAAAGACGGCAAACTGATCCAGAGAAGGGAATTGGTAAATAAAAAAAACATGCCAAACATGTCAAAGTTTACAATATTTTACACATTTCTCATTAAAATGACATTTTTAGTAGAAAGAAATATTATTTTGAAGTATTTGTATGTACATATATGCTCTGAGTGACATGTTCTCTTTATTCCGTGTTTCATAGGCTCAGTCACAGTGCAACAAAAGCAGGAAATGAATGCTGATGAAATCCCTGAAATCCATGTTAGGAAAGGGACAAGCTCTGCTGACTGGAGTAGTGGTAGGTGAAAATAAGTATGATGTTTATATGCACTTGGTGTGTGTGTAACTTGACTATTTATTTATTATTAATCACTGTGTGAAAATAACATATCAAATGTAGGGCTGTGGATTTTTACATTGGTGGCAATTCAATTCACAAATCAAGCTCAAGGATTCACAAATCGAACCACAATTCTTACTTTTCTTACTAGATCCATTTCTTCCAAGTCCCTTTTAGTTAATGAGTTAATGAATGATAACAAACTTAGCCTGCTAGCCCTAACAGAAACCTGGCTCCAACAGGATGACTATGTTAGGTTGAATGAAGCAACCCCCCCTAATTATAATAACTATCAGAAATCCAGGATTTCTGGGAACGGTGGTGGGTTAGCAGTAATATCACAGTCTAGCTTACTTCCTAACACTAAAGCCAAACACATTTATAGTTCCTTTGAAAACATAATACTGTCTATGAATCACTCAAACAGTAAAACTCAAAAATCTGTTTCATTCATAATTATTTATCGTCCTCTTGGCCCGTACTCTGAATTTTTAACTCAGTTTGCAGAATTTCTATCAACTATTGTTTTAGATTCTGATAAAATAAAAATAGTAGGAGATTTTAATATTCCTGTTGATGACTCTAGTGACTGTCTAGGAAATGCTTTCTCAGCTTTATTAGATAATGTTGGTTTCACACAAAATGTTAAGGAACCCACTCACTGTCACAAGCACACCTTGGACCTTGTCTTAACTCATGGTATAGAGATCAGCCAGCTGAGTGTGCTCCCTCATAACCCTATACTCTCAGATCACTTTCTAATCATCTTTCAGTTTGTTCTAGAAAATTCCACCGCTCCAATAAATAAACAGCTCAGAAGAACATTGACAGACCGTTCTGTATCTGAATTTAAACTTACAGTCCAACCAATATTTAGTAACATGCTGAGCATACACTCTAAGAGCAGCTGCCACAGTTTCAGTCCCAGAAAAAATGATCAGTTTGTTGATGACTCCATGGAGGCCCTCTGGAGAACACTTGATGTTGTTGCTCCTTTGAAACCAAAATTATTTAGACAAAACCGAGTATCACCGTGGTTTAACGCTGAAACACGTTCCCTTAAACAAGTAACCCGTAAGTTAGAAAGAGAATAGCGCTGCTCCGGCTCAGAGCAGTCCCTGAATAACTGGAAATATAGCCTTTTAAATTATAAAAAATCTCTCTGTCCTCTTTGGACAGGCTTATTGCCAGGCTAGCTAGCAATCAGAGATTATTTAACTTACTGCTCCTCTGCCTCACCTGCTGTGATGGGGTTTGCCGCGCTGGCTCTGCTCGCTCCTGCTCAGTCCCCCCCCTCAACTCCCTCCACCTCAAGACTTCCTCTTATTTTCCACCCTTCCCTCACACTACATACATGTTAAGGGACTTTATGTCCTATGGCACTCACTTTAATTTCAAGGGACCACCAAATCCCAACTGCACAACATTACATAACACCTTTATTTCAAGGGATCACTGGATCCCACTGCACTCACTCAGACTCCAAGGGACCCCCAAGTCCCATCTGCATTACACAACATACTCAAGTCCACAACCTCCTCTCCTTCATCTCTCTCTTTCCTTTTCTACTAACCTTCTACCTATCTCACAATAAACCCTACCCTAACCCAGGTCTGCACCCCCCCCCCTCCACCTGCAATCTTCATTACATCACTTGCCATCTGCCATTGCTTTATTTTATTTGGTTTATCATGCCTCTGTTTGGTGCAGTGCGATTGACATGTTGTCCCTCTTTCCCACCCTCCTACAGGGGAGTGGGAGAGATTTCTGATTCCAGGTGGATCATCTGTGCTCCTGTCCTTGGCTGTGACCTCGCCTTTGGCTCTTCCCACCCCTGTCTTTGGCCGTGACCTCGCCTGGCTCTTCCAGCAACCCCAGCTGTTACCTGTTACCCCAGCTGTCTTTGTTTATTTAATGCTTAGCTGTTATCTTTACTTGTAGCTGTTTATGTAGACGTGTTTGTTTATTGGACATATACTTGTTATTCAACCATGTAGTTATAGAATGAATTAAGCTTACTTTTCTTTAATCGTTCTAGCACATCACCTGTCCGTCTGGGGTTGAGGATCCCTCCTTCATGTGGGCAACCCTAAGGTTTCTTAGTCGCCCCCCCCCCAAAAAAAAAAAAAAAAAAAAGATAGGTTTTTTTTTTTATGACTTTTTCCTCACCGCGAAGGAGGGTGTAAGGGCAGAGATGTTTGTTCAGCTTAGTCTGTTTTATAACCAACCATTTTTTTAGTTTTACATGTTAATAATCTTTTTTGTTTCTTGCAATATATTGATAATCAGTCCAATGAGACGGCTGTGGCTGTGATATTGGGCTATATAAATAAAATTGAATTGAATTGAATTTTCTCAGCGGCAGAATCAGCTGGTTCACGGTGATTACATAATCACTTCACTACTGTGCAGCGCTGCATGTCAGTGCGAGGCTGCTTATCTTCACTTCGGAATCTGCTGGAATTATATTATTGCGTCAACGTTTGAAGAGTTACCGGAATCAAAAGAATGTAAACACTGGAGCTAAAGCTCCGGTGTTACAGCAACTTTGGCTTTTTTTTTATAGCTTATGCCAGTAAACTCACCTGAACTGAGTCTCATTTTGTCAACTACAAAAAAAAAAAAAAAAAAAAACACTCGATAGTTTTACTTTGAAAATGGGAAGTGTCACAGACACTTTATTTTGAAGATTTAATTACTTCCGGTTACAGTAGCGCTGCGTATTCGGCTTATTTTTAGTTGCTAAACAACATTATCAACATTATTCTGCATTATAGAGCAATAAATACATTGTGCTTGGTTGTATTTTTTACTACACTCTACTATATTTATAAAGATTGGGAATTATCTATCTTGGTGGTCATGAATATTCGTACTCATATTTTCGGGAGCAGATAGCGAGTACTCGGACACTAATTACAGACCTAATCAAAGGCTGATCTTTGTCACTATTTGTTGATGTCTTGTTTGCATATTTCATAGGTGAATCAAATACAGTGCACATTTGTGTTTTTGTTTTTTATCTGTGTGTTCCTGTTGACATATTTGTTGAAAAAAGGAAATAATAATGCAGTAAAATGCATCATCTATGATGCATTTTTCTAAACTCTGTAATTTGGAAAATATGACCCTCAATAATTCCAGTGAAGGGTATATACTTTGCATATCCTCATAATGCTTACACATTTATATGAGTATGGGGATTATTCTCATAATAGGGACTTTTTCAAGTTAATTTTTAAAATAAAAATATTGAATAAACAAAAATACCAATAGGAAAGGAGGCAAGTCCTTGATGGAAGGAAGGGAATGAGTAAAGGAAGAGGAAGTGGTTTGTATTCCAAAACATCTATCAGTTATAACGCAAAGACCTCTTCGGATGCCCCTCAGACGCAACAGACAAAACATTTGATAAGACTGATGTGAGAGACATTCCTGAGCTGAATGTGTGCACTCTGATGAGGGCACACTGTGTGGTCAATGGAAGACTCACAACTGATATCAAAAATACCAGTTTCCTGAGTTTGCAGCAGAGCATGACGGGGATTTGTCATATTGACAAAAATGCAATCTTTATGGCAGTTTTCCCGGTGAGAGCAGTAATCTGCATAAATTATGTGACATTAAAGTTAAAAAGTCTCATCAGTTGTCATGCACCTAGGAGTGTGACATTTGTTCTCTGCATTTGACCTATCCCCTGGGGGAGCAGTGAGCTGCAATCATGGCTGCGCTCAGAAACCATTTGGCGGTTTAACCCCCCCAGTCCAACCCCTTAATGCTGAGGGTCAAGCAGGGAGGCATTGGGTCCCATTTTTAGAGTTTTTGGTATGACTCGGCCTGGACTGAACTCACGACTTTCCAGAAGCAGGGCGGACACTCAACTACAAGGCCACTGAGCTGGTAAATAAACAGTTGAATTATACAGTTCATTAATCTGATTTTCAACTTAACAAATAAGTCAACTATCCAAGTGAAAAAATACATTTTTGTGTTTTCTTTGGATTTTTTGATCGGCTCTTTCAAACGATGCTTACATTTCAGAGGAGGATTTAAGGGGTGTTATGCACCTTATGCCTATGGGTGCAGGGCTGGACATAAAAAAAGGAGAAACCCAAATGCCAGTAATTAAACTCTCAAATCACCAGAAATACTTAAAGAAAAATAAAACATTCACTGTACAAATCTCAGAAGGATTTATTGTCCCAATTGTACAGTTAACTTCAAGTTGAAGTTGTTTCTGAACAAACAACAATTCTTAAACAAAGAAAAGTCTTTGGGACAAACTCTGTTAAATTGGTAACATTTGCTCCAATGAACCAAAGATGAGCAAACTGCAACTTTTTTCTTTCTTTGCTATAATCTAACTAGAGTTTGGTAACTAAACAGTGAACGCATCACTTCATCAAACCATTTTTCACACATACAAATATATTTTCTTCATTACATAGGAAAACATTTGTGTAGAAAGACGCTTGACTCAGTGCAGGAGGTGTGAGAAGGGAGGATGGTAGCCAAGCTATCATCCTTGATGAAGAAGGACGCCCACCCCCTGAGTGACACGGTGCTGGCTCTAAGCAGGTCTTTCAGTGACACTGCTACACCCCATCATAGCTCATTCCTCCCTGCTGCGATGAGACTCGATAATCAGAGCTGCTTCTAGTGATCCCACTGGAAATGTGTTGATCTCAGTCACTTCATTCTGTGTCACTTGTTGTGCGATTGTTCAATAAATAATTAAGACCACTAGTGTGATTCCTTTTTTATTTTCTTACTTACTGCAGATTTTGGTAAATATGTGACATATTTCATCTTTTTGATCTGTACTTATCATGCTCTATTTTTATCTGTAATGCTGTAACACTGGAATTTCCCCTTTGCTAGACAAATAAAGGACTATTTCGTCTAATCTCATCTCAGAAATAGTAAGCAAACAGCCATAAAAAACAAAAAAGACAATTAAAAAAAAGCCACTTTTTGCAGTGTGCCAAAAGTGTTTTTGTTTTTTTTATGCATTGATAAAGTTTACAAATTTGAAATATCATGAAATAGTATTACTCTTTTGTTCATTTCTTTTTTGTTTTGTCACAACATTATAGTACTAAAAATATTCTTGTTTCAAGAATAAAAGACTTCACTCAGAACACATTTTTATTATAGTTGTAGTTTTTTTTCCTGACATAAATTTAAAGTCTGAAATAATACTGTTCTTTTACTTCCAAAACTTCCAAACAGAGTTTGTTCGAGTCATGCTTCATTTCTTCACACTGCAAGTTCTGCGAGTCCTGAAGACGATACTTTCAGCTCCAGTTTGCTTAGTTTCCTAAAGTTTTGTTGCCTGATTAAAAATGTGGAAGACTTGCACAAAAGCCTAACATGCTTTACATCTCTGGATAATGTAAATGGACAAACAAGCTTTTTATTTCCATACTTTGAAGGATTACTTCTGACATATTTCTGAGAGATGTTCCTGGGTTATTGTTCTTCAGAATGGGATGAGAAGTCTAAAAAAAAATAGTCCGGTGTTCCATTTTTCCTTTGAAACAAATTAGTAAAACAATAAATAAATAAAATTACAACTAGTTTGTTATGCTCTAAAGTCTCTCTGATCTTTCAGCGTGTGGCCCAGAGCATATCAAGAATTTTTGTTTGTGGTCATTTTAGTCTTTGTTTTTAGGCCCTCGGCTAAACCACTCATAAACAGAGGGGTTCAGTCCGTTTGTAAAATATTTTTTCTTGTAAGATTTGGAATTTAATGTTTAAATTATGTAAAAAAGCCATTCAGCTCAAGTTCTTCACAGTTTTTCAAGATATCTTTGCTCTGAAAACTAGAAAAAAGAGAAAAGAAATATAAAGAAGCATCAAATCAAGAGATTGTTATGACCCAATTCAGTCCAGACCATTCTAATAAAGCCAAGGTTTGTCAAAAGATGAAAATACCGTAATGGTCTCTATAAATGACCAATAGCTTACATTGTGTAACCTTTGTTCCGAACAAGCATAGGCCGACAAAAAACAGCTTGAAATGAACATGACATTTATTCATGTGCGTTTTCAGTGAACTCTTTTGTAATTGTGTAAACAAAAAGACTTTTTGTAATTTTGTAAACAAAAAGTCTTAAAATATTATTATAAAAGCTAATTTATAAATCCATCCATTCATCTTTTCATCCATTCATCCATCCATCCATCTTCTTCCGTTCATCCAGGACCGGGTCGTGGGGCCAGCAGTCCAAGCAAAGGTGCCCAGAATTAGCATAAAAACTGGACAAATACACCAGAAAGTTCATGTTTTTTCACAGCTCTAAACTTCATGAGATCTATTGATGATTTGTAATTAATTCAATGCAAAAACATCTCAAGATTCTTGTTTTTGCCTTTTAGATTGTTTTACCAAAAGGCTGGAAGAACATAAAAACAGGATTATAAAGAAGGATGCTGAACACTAATGTAAAGTAACACATTAGTTTCTGATATGATGTGTCGATAATCTCAAATTGAGTAAAAAGTTGACAACAGAAAGTTATTTTAGGTTTTATTTTTATTTTGCTGGACAAACACACATTGCTTTGAGGCGTATTATCCGCAAGATATTTTGTAAAGACACTCCAATGATCTGTTTAGCAGAAGCGAGCTTAGTGACTTTAAAAAACTGACTCTGACAGTAGACAAATTTTTCAACAAGTTTGCAGGAGTTGAAAAAGGATTCTGAAAATATATTCCATTGATTATCATTGATATTAGACATATAAAAATAATCATACGTCAAAAATGAAAGGAAAGGAATCAAAGTTTGCAACCATGACATCAAATCTCTTTATTTTGGGGTATCACACACACATTGAAAAAGTTTAACAGCACAAAAATATGTTAAAGAATAAATTAAATGTGTCTCTATATTTAAGATAGCTTTTACAATAAACACAAAAACCTGAAAATAGCAGATTTTTCTCCCAACTACATAGTAAGTTTGGGGAATATAAATATATAATCTAGACTGTATTTTCCTACCTACAAATAATTTGTCAAATGTATCGGTTATATTTGGTTGCCATGGCTACACATGGGCCCAAGTCACAGGAGAAAATTCAGCATCACTTGTTTCCAAGGTTACAATAAAAGACACCTGCTGATCTACACTCAGACTTGAATAGTTGCTTTTTTTGTTGAAAGGTTTGACTGCGTTTGCTTAAGATCAAGTGTATGCATACGTATCTGTCATAAAAATATTTTTAAAAAGCCTCTGTGGCCAATTACAGGTTCAGAAATTAAGATCATTTTAAAACTAGAAGGTTTTTGGCTTCTAAATGACCCGTCAGTGTGTCAAAGATGCTGCACAGGCAAATTTTAAAGCAAACATTTGATGAATGTTTTGATTATACATGCTATATTCCTGATTGGATGACATTTGTGCATTTTTAAAGGATCACAGAAGACTTTGTATTTAGTAATGAAAAACTGCAAGGGGAAATGGAATTGACAAAATGAGAAATTTCACTTACTGGAATTAAAACTGTGTTTGGATGCTCACATTACTAAACCTTAAAAGATAAAGTTTTATAGCTAGTAAATGCAATTTCAGATAAATTCAAAAATTAAATTTTCTTGAGAAAACATTAACTAAAAAATATTGTAACATAATAAAAACTCTGCAGGACAAACTACATGGTACTTTTAAACCCTGAGCCATTACCAAGCTAGAAAACTGACCGTTGTCATATTTCACCTCCCAAAAGTTTTCATCAAAAAGTTCAACAAGAGGACAGACTGACTGATCAATGAGCAGCAGCAGCATGAAGACAGAGAAGCTAAAATGAGAAGAAGAGAAGGGGAGGGCACGCTGCACAAAAGAGAACCATGGATTAAGTCATGAGTGGCAAGCGACATAGGTTGGATTTTTTTTGAATGAGATCACATCCTTTCCCTGAACAGAGGAGGAACTCATCTTCTGGTGAACGGGACGGCCAAAGCGTTGCCTGACACTGTCTATCTGTCCGTCTGTCGATCTGTGTGTGTTCAGCAATGTGCACGACAAATGAGACATCCATTAGTGAGCTGAGACAGTGGCATGAAGCCGTGACCCTGCAAGCAGAAGGAGGAAGAGGAGCTGCACACTACCAAACAGAAAATCTCCATGCAGATTTGAGGGAAGGTGTAGTACTTTGCATATGCAATGGCCACTTTATAGGAGGTTATTTCAAATCTGGGATCAGGCCCCCAAAGTATGTTCACACAACACAGCATCTATTCCAACTCTACGAACCATTTTATGTTCTGCTGATTACTCCTTAAACTATCAAAACAATCAAACATGAGGATTACATATGAATTTGCACCTAATAAAACAGCACAGACAGGTTTAATGTTCGGCTGAACATCAGAGAAATTGAAGGTAAACTCTTCAAGCATTCATGTATAAAATATTTATGCCAGAATAGTTGATTTATGGCTGCAAGGCTCCATATGTTTCTGATGCATTACAGCCTGGCATTGCAAAGGTTATTAGCAAAGAGAATTATTCAACCATGGCATCACTCACCTATAACTAACTGAGCTAAAACATCAGTTTAATTACAAATGCGAGAAAAAATGATACAAAATATTGAAAAATAAAGCTAATAGGAAGGAGGTCATAATGATTTGTTTTAGCTGCCAAAGGAAATGACACATTGGATAGTTTGCTGCAGTAACAATGTTAAACCCTTAGTTACATGCATGCATATGGGGGGTTGATCGGTGCTGTGGAGGGTCGTAGAGAGGAGAGGCCGCATCTTAAGGGGAGCGCCGGTGTGTCTTGCAGTTCGCCTATGGTTCCTACAATCACCTCAAAAGACACCATGGAAATGGAACGTACCATTATCATCTGTGTGGTAAATGTATTGTGAAGTATTTGTAAGCTAATGGATGTTGCTCTCACTTATGATATTTGGGTGATGCTGTTGTGCTGTGTCTTTACGTCACACTTTAATCCTTTTTTTTTTTAAGAGGCGAGTATTGATCCCTTATCGACCGCGCAAATGCTGCATGCACAGGGTGTGCACGTGAAACACAAGTGTCTGTTTTTTAAAGTTTTTTAAAATCTTAGTAATTAAATTGTGTTATTAAGTAAATTTACATTTTTTTTTATTTTTATAGGAGCCCTTTAAAGTTGGGGTCTTCGGGGAACCCACTGCAGGTACCACACAGTCTTTGAACTATCCTTTAGCATGAAGTTCAGTTTGTAAACTTTGTGCCTTCAAATTGCTGTTAATCTCTTCACTTAAAGACCCACTCCAAAGAAAATGAAACATGTTCCTGCAGCATTTTTCTCACAATGAAGAAAATATATAAAATAATGTAAGATTAAAACTGCGTTTCTGGGTATTTTTTAATTCAAATTGTGTTGGATCAGGAGCAGATCAAAACCCGCGGTTTAAAAAAGCTCGGGTTTGTGATACAGCAACTGAAATGGATGGGCCAAAATCTCCATTCTCCGCTGCAATTCTGAAGCATCCATTTGTGGACAAATAGATCCATTAACATCTAGAAACTGTGCGGCTGGATAGCTCTGATTTTGTTCGTCGTCATTTTGGCTACGTTAATGTTAGCTGAGGGCTTTGGGGTGCTATAAGCTAGTAGGAGAGAGTGTAAACAAAGGGTAACAAAAAACGTGTGGCCCCACCTCAAGATGCCAAACAGAAGCAGTATGCCAAGAAGAGGAAAAGAGGCCAAAGCTCTCAACATCAAGAAAAGGGAAACTGAGAACCACGGAAACAAAATGAGACGAAGGATGAAACCAACGGAGAAATCATAACATTTGCAGCTTGTTATGGGAATTTTCCTCCCTTCTTCCTCCCTTCCTCCTCTCCCTTTTCAGTCAACCCTCATTCTACCCTCCCTCCACCTCTCTTCAGACTGGGCTTTCACTTTGGGGGGCCCTCAGCTTCCCTCTCGGCTGATCAGGGAGCTTTCAAGGTACCCTGATGGATGCTAATGCCGGACTCTTTCAGATCGTTTTACAGCCGCAGCCTTTGATCTGCCAGCAGGCCTCTCTCCACGGGCTGCCTGTCCTGAGAAAATGTAAATCCCCGCCTTACAGACACCTGTGAAAAAAATACAGCCAAAAAAAGGGACAGAAAAAGAAGTTACTCTGAAGAAAAAGGAGGGGGGAGAAAAGATACAGCATTGTGACATTTGGAAAAAAAAGGGGGGTATAGTTTAGACTGCACAACTCTGACAAAGAATGAGATGGAAATTGTGCGGAAATAAGAGTAAGTGGCAAAAGGGGGACAAAGAAAGGAGAGGAGAAACTGAGACAAGGCAACCAACAAAGAAGGAGACGAAAAATGCTTCAAAATAAGAGTCAAAAAGGATATGGACGCAAACAGAGGAAAAAAGAG
>BSAI01000030.1:38280567-38419693 GCA_036245035.1 Adrianichthys oophorus
AAAATAAGAGTCAAAAAGGATATGGACGCAAACAGAGGAAAAAAGAGAAGATAAAGAACAATTAGTGTAAGAAGCTCAGCTTGAAAGCCAGAAGAAAAATGGGGTCAGAAAGAAAATGGATACAAAGTTGGTAAACTAAGTGACAGATGGATGATCTGACTTGTGCAGAAAGGGAAAAAAAAGACAGAAAGGGAGATCAGACAGACATATGTGCAGCTCAAGAGGCGGATGTGTCTGTGAGTTGAAAAATTAGGAAGGAAGAAGTGAAAAAGAAAGTGTGGTGGAGGGGACAGCAGAGACCAGTGACAGCAATGAATGAGGCTTCCCTCCCCAGCAGCGGCAGCGGCAGCAGTAATCTGAATAGTGGGGCTGCTGCTGGACAGCTGGGTGCAGCTGATTTTTGGACAGACTGTGGTAAGGCGCTTGTCTTCCTGCAGCCAGCTGCTGTGTGCAGAGGCCCACAGTGACAGCACAAGGCCCAGAATTGATTACCAGAGCTGGCAGTTCAATGAGGTGGATGGGTGGAGTGCATTGAGTTTGACTTCTCTGAAGTAGCCTGGACTGTACAGCAACATTAAATTCAATTCGAGTGACTTAAACTATTTAATCCCACCGATCACAATGGTTTCATTTCTTGGGATATAAAACTCTTACTCAATGATCGATCGATGCATTTTCAGCATATATTGGAACAATAAAGGGTCTAAATGAAATAGAGTCACATGTGTACTGTAAAATGTTACATGACCAGAGCTTTTCGCTTACTGTTTGCACCAAGAGAAGGGGATGATAGTGAGAAAGGTCTCAAAGAAAAAGTTACAAGAGTATGTTAACATTAAGATAGGACATAGAGTTTTCACGTTTAAGGTGTCTAGTATTGATATTTGCATTAGCAATTACTCAACTTTGCTTATCATGAAACTCACAAATATGTCACTGGCAACAATGGCGGTAAAATCAACCCATTGTATCTAAATGCTAAGACATTGAGGTTAACTGCTCTATCTTATTTTCTGCTGCTCCCTAAATTTTTACTTAATGTTACACACACACACTTACACACTTACCCCTCCACACACACACACATATTCACACACAAAAACACAACCCAACCCAGAAAAAGCTGAGACCCCTTTGAAAATGTGATTGTAGAACTTACAATGACTCATGGAACAGAGGGGCACATCCACACTGCTTACAGTTTGAATTTGTGTCAGCACCCTAATCAACGGTAATTTACATCTCGGTTAGCATTTTACATGCGACAATGCAAAACCCACTCTGCACTTATTAAGAAGGCGTGCGTTTGTGGTAACTGGGCTGCATTGAACTCTAACAAAGATCGCACATTATACCACCCAGGCTTTTTTAAAAGGCTGTCGATGTTATTAGCAAAAGTAGGTTGACAACAAAAGAAACTGCACTATCAAATATCAAAGACAAAGAACAAAAACTTATTTTAAGCTTAATAGTCTTTATTTTTCCCATTAGGATTAGAAAACGAGTTAATTATCGTCTTAGTGTCCAACTGTGGTACCCCCCCTGAATCTTTCCTACCCTGTAGTGTTTACTACCTAACATCAGAAAGGTGCATTTGTTCATATGTTATCTAATAAGGTAGGACATTTTAGATGGCTATAATTATCATTTACGGGGAAGAAAATCTGGCAACATCTTCATTGTTAAAGGTTAAAAGCACATATTATCTTTTGCTGCAAAGCAATGATTATCCAGAGGTGAGATGCTTTTTTTTTACTATACATTTTCTACTAGATCATAAACTCATGAATTCATGATTCTGATCAGGTTAGCAGTAGTAGTAAGTAGGAACAAGGATGATGGCTGACCAAAGTAGGCCTAAGGCGGGATGAGAGAATATGCCATTTTTGGTTTGCATTGTTTACAGCCAGTCATTGGAGGACATTAGCTGCACTGGGATGAAGAGTGTTTTTCAGTTTAAAAGGAAGTCACACACGCTTCTGTCAAAAGTAAAAAATGATTTCATTTTTTGAGAAAATGCTAGTTTTTCTTAATATTTATGTTTTTGTTTCTGCCAAAAAATATATAATTCATATTTATTTTTAAAGTAACAATGTAAAGCGAAGCAGTATCACATTTTCTTAAAGGTTAAATCACGACTCTGAGGCTACCAGGTTTTGATCAGTAAGAAGGTGCAGAAAGGTCCAATGATCAGTAAGGTCCAAATGGCTCATTTACTGTTAAAGGAGGCAAACTCCCGCGCCATACATGTTGAAAGGTTTTGCTGCTGTCTGCCGACAAATAGCTCCAGGCAAAGTTTTAAGACAGTAAATAACCAACAAGTAAAAAGAGTGTTCTTTAATACTGATAGTAGGAATACTCATCCAGTGCCTGATGATATCTGAAATTGTGTTGTACAGCAATTCTTCTGAACAAGTACAACAAGGTTTTGTTTCCTTTAGCGTTCCAGAGCTCTTCATTTTGTCGGCAAACACACTCTAAAGGCCTCCGACTCCTTCCACCTTCCTGCTGTCCTATCAAAACAGGAATTATGTCATTCTCTTTGCAGCTCCGGATGAGAATAAAACCAAGCCCAAGGTCCACAGTAGCAACAGCATCCTCCTGTCTGCATGTCTGTCTGTTTGTCTGTCTGATCAGGACATATCCGGCCATCCTGACTCCCCCAGGCCTCTGTGTTAGAGGGAAAGGAAGGAAGGCCCTGCGGTCACACAGGAGGAAGGGCTTTGGAGAAAGGAAGGGAGGAAGTGTGAAAGGGTGTCTTAGCTGGAGCTGATCCACTCCATTGGAGCCTATTACTATGGAAGGGCTGTTTGAACAGGGACAAGGCCAAGCACAAGAGTGTGTGTGTATCTATGGCTATGCACCAAAATCATCACAGAGAGGCAAAAGGAGCTGTTGTTTATTGATGGCCGAGAGGAAAACATTCAGCAAATAAATCTTGCTGGCACATAATCCTGTTAGGGACAGTGATGGTGCGCGTGTGTGTCGTGTGTGACTCGGGGCTTCTGGGTTCACTGTTGAGCAAGGGGTGACAGCTAACCTCAGTGGAAATTTAACTGAGTCATTGTGTTCAGTGACTGCACCGAACACGCTGCTGGTGGTGCGAGTACAAGTGTGTGAAAACAGCCAATACGAATCGCCCCTGAAACAAACACGGAAGTTCTTTTACGCTTTTTTTACACAAGAAAAAGATGAAAACCTTTCGTCTTTGAAAAAATTAATTCAATTCCTTATTGCATTGTAGGAATAAGCGTGCATTGCACTTTCTGCTGTGTGGTTTCATTTTTAGTGCAGCATTTACCAAGGTGCTGATAAAGCCTTTTTTGCAAAAACTGCAAAATAAGAATGTATAAGAAGTGGTATAAGGCAGACAGAAAACTTTGGGAACATTTTACCTAAAGGCAGCATTTTTACTTTTTCCAGGAGAGAATAAAAACAAAGTGCAACATGAGGTAGTAAAAATATACTAATTTGTTTTTTTGGCAATCACCTGAAAATACCAAAACCAGACCAAACAAGCAAACCCTGGTCCCAGTCTCAGTTCACTTCAGGGTGAACCAAATGGTCAATTCTTATGGTGCTTTTCTACCTTTTCAGGAGGCCCACAGCTCTGTACAGTCACAGTTCTATTCACCCATTCACACACTGATGGTAGCTCAGCTGCCGAACACCAGCGCCAACCTATGACCCCCTAGGAACAATGTGGGGTCCAGAGTTGGAACCGAACCTGTGATCTTCCAATAGGACTTTGACCGCTCTACCTCCGCCCCCCACTTTACTTCCCTTCCTCCCTTAAATAGAGTAAAATCTGTATTTTAGTGTGAAAAAAACATTCAACAGTGCAAAGCTTAAGAAGCAGGACCCGCAAAAATGTTATAAACGTTCTAGAATGTCTGACAGAAAACATGAGATTTAACGCCATTAACGTCTACCCATCCATCCATCCAACCATCCTCTGAACCCACTTTCTTCTCATTTGGGGTCACAGAGATGCAGAAGCCCATGCAAACAATAGAAGGTAAAGGTGGACAGTTCATCAGTAAACTCTTCAACAGTCAAACAGCCACACACACAAAGGACACTGTTTTAGAGTCAACAATTAACATTTGAAGCACGTTCTTGGACAAGATAAAGCCACCATGCCGGGAGGAACATGCAAACACCACACTGAAAGGTCCGAACTGGGATCGAAGCCATGAGTTTTTTTAATGTGAAGGGAGAGCGCAACCCCAATGTTAAACAAGTTTGTTCAAGGTAAGTTAATATGAAATGTATAAAAAAATCTGATTTAGAAGGGTTTGAAAAGGGAAAGAATCATGTTATGTATCAGTAAGCCACATGCTTCTTAAGAGGGAAGCACTTTTCTTCTAATACTGTCTACAGTTTGAGCGTTGAGTTGTTGACATTGTAAAAAGGAAGAACTACTTTAGGGTTCCCCTGAATTCCACCGGCACAACATCTGCTGAGGAAGCAGAGGTTGAGAACCAGGAGTGGGCCAGTCCATCACCCAAGCTGAAGTCACAGAGGGAGTCAAAGAGCTCCACAGGGGCGAGACACCAAGAGTGGATGACCACCATCCTCAGTACTGTCATGCAGTACATTTTTTGTGCAAATAATGGATTTTTAACCTGTAATTACAAGTAATTAATCAAAATGAATCTATTTTTATTGCAATTATCTTTTACCTAATAACTGCTGTAAAAAGACCCATTTTGATGTATTTTATTTAAATTAGTGACATTGTGGCGCTGTAAAAGATCAAACTAAAACTCAAAAGGTGGCTTTATGAAGTTTTTTTTTTATTGTAAAAGACTTCCAACTTTTACTTTGACACCATCATGGGGTATTTTTTTATCTCGAACATTTAACAAAAGAAAACAACAAAAAACAAAATTAAAAAAAACATCAGGTCCTGAATGCTCTAATTTACCACATCAAAAACAAAAACAGTAGGAACACTTTTCTGAGCAACCCAAAAATATTGAACACAAACTTCTTATTAATAACATAATTCAAATGTTGATATACCTTCTTCCACAGTTTACCACAACAAGACAGTAGAAAAGAGAGTGATTTTACAGTTTCCTATAAGTTGTTTGGGTGAAATTGATCATTTCAAAGACTGGGATGAAGCAGAAAAGAAATAGAGAAGAGAATCTAAGAAGGAAGAAACGAAACACTGCAGAGGAATTGAACTATTTAGGCTTCAGACTTTGTTTTGTTTTTTTAAATAAACTTTAGCTTCATCATTTGGACAAAAACAAGCGCTAAGAGAGGAACTTTCCGTCTGAAATGATGTTTTTTTTTTTAACTTCTCATGACGATCACTTTTCTCAGCATGGTCGGTGCGTGCTGTGCACTGAAGCTGCTACCATGAAAACATGACACACTGTGTTTTTAATTGTCCGCCTTTATAAAAAACAATTTAAGCTCGAAAAATAACAGGATTGAAGTTCTAAAAAATTATTTAACATTTATATTTTTTCTTAAATGATTATGCTATTAGTGGGATAATGCTCCTCCAGGTCTGTAATTTATTCATTAATGTGATAATTTGACGATAATTCGTCCTACTCATAGCTATTCGATACTGTGGGGCTAATTTACGAGACTGGATGGCAGTCTGGAACAGCGATCTTGGACTGGTAGACAGCGGTGGTCTCCAGATGAGAGGTGGAAGATGGATGGATTATTTTAGTGAATCTAAAAGTCAGTGAAAATAGGGGTTAGATAAATCTCCCACACAATGTCAAACAAATACTTCAACTCTTTTTGACACACCTCACATTTAATAGATTCAATAAAACATGTTTTGTATGTATAAGTGCAACTATGTCTATGATTATATTTGGATCATTTGCATGACTATGAGGGTGTGTATAAATGGTGATATTTCTTCTTTCACTTCTTTTTTTAAAATTTCAAATGTATTTATCTTCCAATCCTATCTCAGCAAAATATTTTCCTTATTGTCATTTATTTAAAGTGATTTTTTTACAGTCATAAGTGAGTATAATGCTCTTTTTTTAAGCATAACTAGCTAAAAATTAAGTGTGAAGTACATACGTAAAAAGAAAAAAAAGGATCAAACAACATTCTCTTATTGTTAAATACAGCTTCAGTTTTGTCTGCAGTTGAAACAAAAGATGAACACATCACTTCCTGCATGCGGTCATACTTGTTTTCACAGTTTTTTTTTTATTTATGAATTTATGATCATTTGTTTGTGTGCTCAGTTGATAAGCGTTACACTCATTTTTAAGGACACACCCTTCCCTGTTCTTGTTCAGTTAAATTTAAACGATGAAGTAATGTGAATAACACTGCTCTGTTTATACTGTCTGGTAAGTTGAGGCTTTTACAGACTCTTGAACTATTTTGTGTACTGCATAATACTTAAATATGGAGTGCTGTTCAGAAAAAATAAATAAATTGGGCTGCTGGAGCCTATCCCAACTAGGATATTGACACAAGGTTGTTGTTAAAAACATTTTTGACTGTCAAGACAGAGCAGGTAAAACCTGTTGTGGTATAGGCATCAACTGCCTTCAGAATATTTTTTATAGCATCTCATTATTTCACAAAAGCCAACAGGAATTGGGGGAAAAACTGAGGTGGATAAAGAACCATTTGGGTGCATTTATGAATCATTGGGATTAGAGGAGAATGAGGACAGATGCATGTTCTCTGCTGAGTTTGGCAGCAGTCAGAGGGACATCAGATTTAAAATCAAGCATTACTCAGAACATGCTTTAAAGGCACCTTTTGCCAACCTCAATGGCACACAGCACCAAACGCTATTTCTCTGTTCTTTTGAAGAACTTTATTGATTTGGTGATAACCTTCTTCCTTTCATCCATCTTCTGACCCCACTGAATCCTTTTTGGGGGATTCGGGGCTGCTGGAGCCAATCCCAACTATTGCTGGGCGAAGGGGTACACCCAAGACAGGAGGCCAGTCTGTCGCAGAAATATATTAGTAGTTTAGTAGCATTAAGCGCCTGGAAGGACTGGCACGGAGGAAACCTGGGATCACCTCGCAGGGCGTGCAGTGAACCTAATCCAGTGTGGGTCCCCAGGCAAGATCCCTCATGCTGCCCCCCAACTGGGTCTACCTGTGTCAGCAAAGGCTTCAAGCGTAAAAGACTCTGCCAAAGCACCTGTATGATTCACTGTGGCGACCCCTGATGGGATAAGCTGAAGGGCGAACAACATATAGTACAGTGCAATCTAAAACCAATGTTTAGCTACAGAGATAAATATGAATAATTAGCTAGCTAAATGTCCTCTGGCAAAAGCAAGTACAACAACCTCTACTGGTGCTTTTTCAAATTTGGCATCTTTATAAAGAACATTTTCACTTTAATTTTCTTTTGATTAAAGAAATGCCTGAATCTGGTGCTTTGAGAAACAACTGTGTAATCAGTCCTAAAAAACAGAGCCTTGTAGCACAAATATCTTGACAATCTTGTTTTAAGCTGGAAACAATTTAGAAGCCTTGGGTGAGTCAAATAATCACGTAATACAGGCTTGATTAAGCCACTTAGGGGCTGATGAGAGCAAAATGGTTTGATACGTTTAAGTAGTTTGCATTTTGTGGAAAGACCAGTGGCCAAAGCCACTCGACTGGTTTAATTTATAATCACTTATCTGTCTTTATTGTGGTGGATATACTAAAGCTTAGCAACATCTAAGCAGGTGATGGAGACACACAGCGGACGCTGAGCCGTACACTTTTCCACTGCTCACAGTGCCTTCTCTCCCCAAAACTCGGATTGGGAAAGCAATGCAAGAGAATCTTGTTTTCATCTTATCTACAGGAAATAGCATTAGTCAAAATTGTACTCTTGGGTTGGAGCTTGAAAGAGATGGCATGGCTGCAGCCATCGTTAGCCTTGTCCCCCGACGTGTGGCCTGCCTCTGATCCAAAGCCAGAGCTGGGAGGGTGAGCAGAAGGTGGGCAGCAGAGGGTCGGCAGTCCTGGGTGGGCTCCTCCGCTCAGGCCTTGCTAATGGGCTGGCCACCATCAACAATGGTATGTTGGTATGCAGGCCGCCACTGCTGGAGCTGAGTGAGGCCAAAGTTGTCAAAGTACACAGTTAGGACACAAGTATAACTCACTTCTTCATGCTTTCTGCCACTGGCCATCCATTTTTCATCCACACAGAGGTAGTTCTGCCCAGTCTGGTTTCCTCCTCCTCACAGGGGGAGCAGAACAGTTTCTGACCCCCTTCACAGGCCACAGTGCCCCCCAATGCTACCAATGAGAATCAAGCCTTTTTTTCCCAGTAGTTTCCACAACAGCAATTTTCTTCCCATGCTGCTCTCTTAGAGGACCTATTTGGGGCTATTTAGGCCATCAAACCAGTTGTAAATTAAGTAAAAAAAACCTCTTTGATGTTAACACAAAACCAATCAATTCAAGAGGTAAAAGTTCATGGTGGAAACTGCTTTGTATTAGTCTTTAAAGACATCCAGTACTTAAAGATATAAGTGACAATGCTGCCAAACAGTCTTTTCTAACTCTTCTGCAGTATGACATGATGCTTCCTGTACTTTCAGAAACAATGAGATAACTGAAGCTGCCTTTAAAGCCTCTTTGTGAACAGAGGGATGGAATGAATGGCGTTTTTGGCCCAAGGCAAAAGCCAAATTTGTTGTTTAAGTTAACAGCTTTGCCAATTAGTGAAAAATATGACCTCTGCCCTGAATGATCTGCCACTGAACCTTCCAGCTAGAACCCAGCTCTGCACCCAAACTGTGATCTCAACTGTCACACTTTTAATGCAATGCCTTCAAATCAAGTTGTTTTGTGCACAAAAATACACACAGTTGGATAAAAAGAGGGATAGAGGAAATGTAAAATTATCCATCGTTCATATTGTAGGAGGAGGAAAGAGATCCAAACAGAAAAAAACACTGACTTATCAGAGGAACACTAATTATAGCACAAAGACTTTGTCCTGGTGTCCCCAGAGAGAAAAAGATGGAGGAAGTTTTCAATTCTTCCCAACATACTTCCTGGGAAGGGTTAAAGCTGCCCCGCCCCCCCGGGTGTTGATGGGTTTTTCCTGAAATGTCTAAAGAGGAGCTATTTCTGTGACACTGGAGTCTTATCCAAAGTAGCACCACCATTGTCTTTTTAACCTCAACTTCTTTTGGTTGTGGTCTGATCTTTTCTTGATAAAATATTCATAATGAGCTTTGTTGATCTCTCTAAATATAACTGTCTAAAAGTGATTTAAAACATAACACAATGGTAGTACATTTGCCATAAAAGATTTGTAAATGCATGACCAAGCCATGAGTGTGATGTAGTCCTCTTCTATAAAGACATGAAGTCATTTGGGGAATTTGTTGAATTGCTCATGTTCCCCCTTGGTAATTCTGCAGAACACAGATGTGGTTCTGCATGAAAATAGTACTCTTAACGTTCTCTCTTAAAGTACTCAAATTTTTCTCTGACATCTAAAATTGTCAATGACCTGTCATCCTCTTCACTTAATCTGTATTTAAACAGAAGAACTAGCTCACACAAAGTAACATGAGGGTCAAGCCCAAAGAGACTGTATTGTCCTTCTGTGAAAAAGCGTCTTTGGTTAAGGAGCGTTTTCTGTAACAGCTGCACAATAATGGAACTCTGTTCCTGAAAAGCATCAGAGAACTGGCATCACAAAGTTTGTTTCAAAAAAGACTTAAGATCATGATGCAAAAGACATTTCACCATATGTGATACCCATGACACTCTTTAGTGGAACAAATGAGACATAATGAGCAATAATACATTTCCATGGACTTAAATCAAAGGTTTTACTAGTGTGGCGTTTATTTACCTCTACAAAGGTGATATCTATCTCTGCTGCATTTTGCTTACATTGTATTTGTATCCATGATCTTGAATCAAATACTATTGTTTTAAAAGGACATTGTGTTTAGTGTCATATATTTATATTATTCATTTATGTTTACATTGTATTTTTACAGTTTTATAATATTAATACATTCTTTTATTTAGGGCTGTCAAATTATTGTGTTAATCCTGATTTAAAAATTACAGACATTTTAGTGCATTATTATTTATTTGAGAAAAGTGATCGTCATGAGAAGTTAAAAAAAAAACCATCATTTCAGAGGGAAAGTTCCTCTCTTAGCGCTTGTTTTTGTCCAAATGATGAAGCTAAAGTTTATTTTAAAAAACAACACAAAGTCTGAAGCCTAAATAGTTCAATTCCTCTGCAGTGTTTCGTTTCTTCCTTCTTAGATTCTCTTCACTATTTCTTTTCTGCTTCATCCCAGTCTTTGAAATGATCAATTTCACCCAAACAGCTTATAGGAAACTGTAAAATCACTCTCTTTTCTACTGTCTTGTTGTGGTAAACTGTGGAAGAAGGTATATCAACATTTGAATTATGTTATTAATAAGAAGTTTGTGTTCAATATTTTTGGGTTGCTCAGAAAAGTGTTCCTACTGTTTTTGTTTTTGATGTGGTAAATTAGAGCATTCAGGACCTGATGTTTTTTTTAATTTTGTTTTTTGTTGTTTTCTTTTGTTAAATGTTCGAGATAAAAAAATACCCCATGATGGTGTCAAAGTAAAAGTTGGAAGTCTTTTACAATAAAAAAAACTTCATAAAGCCACCTTTTGAGTTTTAGTTTGATCTTTTACAGCGCCACAATGTCACTAATTTAAATAAAATACATCAAAATGGGGCTTTTTACAGCAATTATTAAGTTAATAATCATTGCGATGAAAAATCGATTATTTAGATTAATCATTTACAGGTCACGATTTATTAAATGCAAAAACAAATGAATGGCATGACATCACTATTTTTCATTAGATTTTATGTCTACATAATATTTCTGTTATAAATGTCTTTTCTTTTTATGTGGTTGAAAAAATGTAGCACCTGTCCAGAGAAAACAGATGAAAAGTATCCTTTTGGCTAACTCTGGAGCATTTGCAGATGCTTTCAAATGTGCAATGTCTCTCTCCTTTACAATCTTCATTCTTTGAATGATTACAATGCTTTTCCTTGACCTTCTTGCTACTTCCAATAGAAAAAAACATGATCCTAAAGCTCAGAAAATCTCAAACTGGTCTCATGAACAGAACAATGACGTGACTATTTTCAATTCAATTAAGTTTTATTTCTATATCCCCAAATCACAACCATAGCAATGGGCTTCACACCAGCATTTATGCAAAGAACATAAAGTCAGTCATAAAATAGAAACAATAGTTAGTTGCTAAACTAAACTAAACAGACTAAGCTAAACTGGCATCCCTGCCCTTAGACCCTCCTTCTGGGTGAGAGAAGAACTCACAAAAAAACCCCTATCCTGGGGGAAAACATAAGAAACCTCAATGATGCCCACACGAAGGAGGGATCCTCTCCCAGGACGGACAGGCGATGTGCTAGAACTGTTAAAGAAGAATTCGCTTATTTACCTCTACAAATACATGTTTAAATAGTGTAGCAGATGGGCTTCATCCAGATGAAACTGTAGGGCAGTTGGGTGCACGAGACAAGCCAGAGGCGAGGTCCACAGCCAAAGACAGGAGAACAGACTATCCACCTGGAATCTCTCCCGCTTCCCCAGAGGGGAGTGGGAAAGAGGGACAACATGTGATGTGCACTGCACCAAACAGAAGCATGATGAACTTATTGAAATATAGTACTGGGTAAATGATAACGAATAGAGGAGAGAAGTAATAGAGCACAAAACCGCAGTGCACCATACTTTCCTCAGCTTCTATCTTCTAGTAGCCTGATGGGAACTATGAACTGTATTCATATGACCGCCCCAGTAACCAGATCTCAATTGGCTTGAGCATCTTTGGGATGTGGTAAAAAAGGAAACTGGTCTTATGTATTTTGCAAACCCGCAGCAACACCTCAATGTTCATATGTTAATAAGGATGAGAAATTCTGATACATTTTCAAGAACTTTTCAGAATTGATGACACAAATCCAGATTGAACCTCTTTCTCATCATTTTTGGATGTTTTAGAAGTATGTTAGGGCTCATAGTCTTGGATCTGTCTGGAGAGGCTTTTAGAACTGCCTTAAATCTTAATGTTGCATCTGTAGCCAGTCTGGTGAAATCAAAATAGAAAATGTAATAGTATAAATAAACTTTCTTTGCCATCTTGCAAACTAACATACACATGTGCAGTGATGTGTGCAGAGTTTGTTTCCTGCTTAAAAGCAGAAACATACTGTTGCAACAAAATGCAAAACAAATAATATACATATTATATACTCATAACTTTGTGATAATTATTTTAAAATGATTACCAGGTTCCAGTTTGATGTAAAAACAAGCCAAAAGAGTTATTCAGGTGATGGAAATCACAATACATTGGGAAAAGTGGAGGAGAATCTGGAACGTTAGTGATGGATTGACCGATCTACGCTGCACTAAAAGTGGAAAACAACAGGATTCATGTCACAAAAAGATGGTTTAGTAGCTGACAGAAGGAAACACCTTTGATCCCTCAAATAGTGACAACCTAAACAGACTTGAAAATAAAGAAAAACTATGTGGTTTGTTAAATCTGGATGTAAATGCAGAGAACATTCAAATCTAGGGGTGTAGCGCCTCCAGCACCATCTGGATTGTGCTTTTGTGCAGATAAGTTTTTGCCCCTGCAGAATCCCAAACAGATCGCAGACATTTGCATGAACTACTTAAAGACCAAAGAAGACCAAGGAGGCTGAGTATAATGCTCCTTTCTCTCCAGTGACGGTTGACCTCAACCCCAGAAAACATTTATGGGGGTCTTGAAGAGCGAGCAAGCCAAGCATTCCTGACATCACAAAAACTCCTTAAGAACATTGTTAAACAGTAACAAGGATTTTGCATTAATGCTAAAGGTGATGCAGCGAGTGCTGCTAGTTCTAAAGTGGCAGCAACAAAAAGGAAATCTGTGCGTGAAAGTAATTCATCCCTTCTTTTGAAACCTATATACTGCCAGATACAGGAAAGATAGATTACAATTGTAGAGCAGCTGTCAGGGCTGGTCATGGCAGCAACCATGGTAACCTGGAGAAAAAAAAGTGCACAGTCGACGCGACAGGATGAGGATGAGAGGAAGCCAGGCAGAATCGGTGCATGCTGCAGTGCTGATGTGTGTTTGCAGCAGTCTCCTCCTGACATATCTGACATCTATGGTGCTCTGTGTTTGTTGTGCAGGTGGGGAGACTCGTTGAACAAACATTTACAACAGCTAAAACTACAAAGATGACACTGGAAACTCAAATCAATCCAAGGTACCAATTCACACTCAAGAAAACTAAAGCAATCATAGTCAGTTGACAAATTCTGCACCCATAAAATCAAAAGCAGACCAAGACATGACACTCAATGATGATGCTTTTCGTAGAAACATAAGTCATCAAGCACAAGATGATAGAGGCTGAAAAAAACACCTCAGATAGCATTTACAGGAATCCAAGCTTGGGGTTTTATAGTCAAAGGCACTAGAAGTGGTATCACATCATTGCGATACCGAAATGTGTAGAATCAAGGTCAATAATAGACTGTCTGCTTCACTGAAAGCTTCTTCAATTTCGGGGACTATTTGCCTGCTGAATATCAAATAAGTTCAATTTAATCCAGTTAAATCAAAACACAGATGTTTCAGTTAATTAGTTAGTATCAGCTAAACTGTAGGCAGGATGATCTTTCTTACTTAGTTTCATTTCTAAAGTTACCTCATACAGACAGAAAAGAGCAAACATTTCCACTCCACCCTCATATGTCTTTTTTTTTTTTTTTTTTTTTTAGCAGAAACTACCACAAGAGCAGAAATCCACCTGCATACTAGAGACTTGCAGAATTCTTCTGTCAAAACTGAACAAAACAACAACAAAAAATCTTCACGTGTTCCTGTTCAACATCTAAGAAAGACTGTCCATGCTCTTTTCTGTCCCATCTATCACCTTCGTTGGTGACACACGCATCTAATCATAAAGCTATCACTCATTTGATGTTCAGAACATCAGGAATGACACAGAAAACTTTTTCTGTGCTTAATCAAAGTGAAATGTTGGTCAGAAAGCCCCGTGAGTGAAAGGATACCAAGCAGGTTCAGAAATATGAGTCTTTTTGTATGAATCAACCAGCATCCTAGTAAAAAAAAAAAGGAATTTTACCTGATAACACTTCTTGGAACGAGCTCCAGAACATTTTTCGTAGGTCTGAATCCTAAAAGACAGTAAAAAAAAAAAAAAGTATTGATCAGGATGTTGGAAATCCTTCATATTTGCAGTCGGATAATACAGAACAGGGGGTATTTCAACAAAAAGAGACATTTCCAGCAAATAGAGAGAAACAAGCACTGCAAAATCTACCTGTTTCTTTAAACCAGAATTATTTTGATTTTAGGTTATTCTTCTGACATTTTTGCAGTCCCAGCCTTTCATTCTTCAAGCACTTTAAGCTTTAGTCCCACACACCTGTAGGGGTGCTGTGGGTTTTTGGGTTGTCCAGGGCTGTGGAGAGTCATGGAGAGGAGCAGCTGCATCTGCAACTCTTTAACACCGGAGCTTTCACTCCAGCGTTGACATTCTTTTGACGACTGTAACACCATTAATGTAATTCCAGCAGATTCTGAAGCGGAGATAAGCAGCCTGGTACTGATGTGCAACCCTTTACAGTAATGAAGTGCTTACGCAACCAACGTAAATCAGCTGATTCTGTTGCCGTGATGCGCGGTCATAGGAGGCACACTCTCAACTGCAAAATGTAGCTGAAAATGTTCATAAATTAAACAGGATGAATATACTTTTTATTATTAAAAAATCAAAATCAAATATGATTTTTTAGACAAGTCTATTTGATGATTACTTTTTTTCTGTGTGGGTTTTTAATGTTTCTTTGGTAAAAAAGCAGCAAATTTGAGAATATCCTGATCAAATGCGTGAGAAAGCGGCAGGTGAGGCACTAGCTGTCTGTGCCTACCCTGCACACACTGACTGGAGCTGCAGTTGACGCATTCACTTTGCTGTTTCGGTCTTTCTATCTTCATAAAAGACACTTCATCTATAATTACTCCCTTTTTTCTACTTCTCACCACCTGTTTGAATACATTGGTGCCAGTTTGTAACTCATTTAGTCTTTCTTATCAGCTAAACATGCGCATTAGAAATGCACTAGATGAGGCCAGCAGTACCCGTGCCTCATGGCAGAGAGCGCTTGGTGAGCCCAGAGTATATGACACGGCTAAAGAATAATAGAATTTGTGGTAGCAAGTCAAGCGCAGCCATCCAGTTATTCTTTAATATTGTTTAGCATCATTTTGTAAATGGAGGATTACATCTCTAAACTCAGGAATTTGTTTCGACACGTCACTGGCAGTAATCACCACTGAGACAGATAGACATTTAAAACTGAAGAAAGAAAAGGAACACTCGTACACTCAGGCTATCCATGTTAATACAGAAGGAGTGGCACATGGACTACATTCATAAGCAAAAAAGTAAGTCTCTAATCACAGTTTTTTTGTCTATGCAACATTTTGTACGCAGAAGAAAAAGGTTGAAATGAAATTTAAACAACACACTTGAGCTGCTGCCAATCAAATGGTGAAGAAGTTACCGTGTAGTGTCCATGTTTGTAAATCTGACTGATGACGTCAGTGCCTCACCAGATGTGTTGATACGAAAAAACGCTTTTCTCCAGAATCAGCTGATTTGATTGTTGATTGCGTAAATGATCAAAGACTTACAGTATTTCAAAGAGTGAGTGTCACATAGGTGTCTCCGATGATATCTTCAGTGTTAAAGAGTTAAGGGTAATGCAGGTGTGTCTTGCAGTGCCCTTAAAGCTAGTACGGCCACCTTAAGGGACTTCATGAAAATGGGTTGTACCATTGTTGTACATGTGGTAAGTGCATCGTAAAGTGTTTGTAAGGCTAATGGAAGTTATAATAATGCTCTCTTACAGTGCTCTTATGTTGCACTCTAGCCATAAGGTGTAAGTACTGGCCCCTTACTGACTGCGCATGCATGGGGTGCACTCATGATTTGTAAGTCCCTGAAAGATGCCCACATAAACTACATTCTAATTGTCTAATTTACTCATTTCTTAAAGTCAGGAAGTACACAAGGAGCACGAGTCTATCATTTAAGGAGAGCTAACGGGCTCCTTGTCTGCTCCAGTCCGCAGGATTTAGGGAACTTGAAAAAAGGAAAAGTTCTTACAACACGCCTGCGTCTCGCCTACTTTACCCTGACATGTTGGTTAAGTTTTCACTCTGACTTGTCGCCTGCAACGTGCCCGTAGAAATATAAGCATGAACATTTTTACTTTACTGGCTCACTGAGTGGTGTATGACCTTGATATTTACATGCAGCCCACCTGTGTGACTCGTACAGGTTTGCCCATGTTTCGCCTGCAGATAGCCCATATCCACGCGTGAGGGCAGTTGTGACTAAGGCCATGGATGAGGAGAAAACTGACCTTTTGCTATTCCTCTAGTTTTCAAGTACAGATTATTGTTTTGGGGTATTTTGTGTGACTGTAGGCTCAGACAGCAATGCATTGAAGCCTTTCAGCCCTTTCACCGCAGCATGTTAAAGAGCCTTCACTGCCAGGAGCACAGACGGAAGTATAAGGAGTGAGGGAGCGACATAGCACAAGAACCATAGAGCTGCGGGAAGTTGTCAAAACAGCTTTTTCTTAAAACAAAAAAAATCAATACACTGGGAAAATAAAGCAGGTGAAAAGCAGAGGTCTGACTGAGATCCATCATTCTTTAGAAGTCAGGAAATGGGATCAGATGAAAGATGAGTAAGACATGCAGTGCTTAAGATCCTGTATTGTCTGAGATGGCTTTTTAAATATCTTCCATTATCCAGAGTTGTCTTTGAAACTTGAGCTCCAGGCTCAGCACGTCACTCACACACTTTTCAATAAACAAACGCAAGACCAGGAAACTTGATTCAGTGGAACAACTGCCCTGAATATTTGCTTTGCATTGTGCTTCTATCTAAACCTGTCGGATGACATCAGATAATATTTATTACAGTTGAAAACTGGCAGGTCTTTCCTAGAAGTTCCTCTTTCATTTTAAAACTAGGTAATCTTGTGTGTGCATTTTTTTTCTTCATAACCCTCCAGGTTTGCTCGCAGAGTGTACTATGAGGTTTAAGGTCTGCATCGTGTCCTGAAATGACAACCGCTGCAGGGACAGGCCACACTGAGAGCATGCGGATGCCTGAGTTGAAGGGGAATCTCCCTCTCTGAACACTCATTAGTTCTTCAAACAACCTTTACAGGGCCTCTTCACCGAAGGAGATAAAAACAGCTGCATTTTATCAAGGTATTAGAAAGTTGCTCTGTTGTCTGTGGGTCTTTTGGTGTGTGCACGTGTTACACAATGTTAACAGTTCATCCAGGTGGGTGACAACAAAGAGACAACGGGTGCAGGTAGTATCCCAGACCTGCTCTGGCTCCCTAATCTCTTCATTCTGACATACTTTGATTTGCGAGTCAGTTCTAAGCCTGAGCAAACAGCAGATCCTGTCGCCACCCAGGAAAAGATTGAGAGTAACATTCAGCCAGCCCTTTGGTCTCCTTCGCATTTGTTCAAGGAGGTTCACCTATCTTTTCAACCCCAGGTTATTTAGAGAAAAGAAAAGCACTTTGATTGGCAGACTCCAGTGTCGTTCTCACTCCTCTTTGTGAATTGGTTTGTTTGGGGACCTGTGAAGAATTCATCCCCCATGACAACACAGATGTTCCTTCATAGAGGTCAGGATGACTTATTGATGCATGAAGACACACGGCACCGTGTTGACAGAGATGTTTCAGATCATTTAACAATCAAGGTGGGATCAAGAAGGTATAAAGATTGCAGGGAAGGAGAAAAGATGAGGAGAAAGAAAGCAGAGGAGGCAGAAAGTAAGAGTTGTATTCACTTAAGGGGACAAAGACACAGATTCCTGTCCTGATATTTAAGCTGGAACCTTTTCCACTGTGTGTGCGTGTGTGTGTGTCTGTGTGTGTGTCTGTGGGGGGGGGGCAGGCATGATACCTGTGTAAACTGAATGTGAAACAAGCTTTATCCTAACCTTATAGTCAACAGCTCTAATGTTATGTGAACAAACCAGTCTACAACTGTAAACTTGAAGAGGACAGCTAACTGTTGTAGACTGGTTTTGTTTAACAGGAAATATTTAATAGAACTCTGAGGTAAACAGACATTTCTACATCCTTCTGTGTTTCAACTTCTACGCTGGATTTTTTTTAAAGGGTTTATCAGGATTATTACGAACACTTTCAATATCAGCATTTTAAATGTGTGATCGGTCATTTAGCATTTCTATTTGCTACAGTTCTATTGTAAAAATCGTTCCCAGTGGTTTTTATACGATGGCCCTGAAGTGCCAATCACAACAAATCACTTGACCCAAAAACATTTTCAAGATCACAACAACAATTAAAAACGCAAAGAAAATATTAAAAGACAGCATTACATTTTAGAAAACAAAACAAAATACACAAAACAAAAAAACATTTCAGAAGACAAGTTATTTCCATAAAAACGAAATTAAATGGTAAAAAAATGAAAACCAACAGGAAACCAGAAAAGGTAGGAATTCTGGGACATCGCTGATTGGATGACTATCGCTTCGTTTTGGTTGAAAGGCTGGACAAACATCATCCCATCAATGATGTCTCATTGTACCTACCATTTCCAGCTTTCTGTTGTGTTTCAATTTCATTAGTTTTGCTTTGTGTTGTGTTTTTTTTTTTTTTTTTTTTTACGGAAACCTGCTTCTGAATTACAACAATTTGAATAGGGAAAAACTCAGAAATGCAAATTTAATCCTAATTTTCTTGATTTGTCTGCTATCACTAGAAAAATGTCACAAGACCATGCTAAAAAAAACAAAAACACAATTTCCATTGGAATGAGTCTTTAAAAAAAGCAGTGGAGATGACAAACATGAAAAGGTTTATAAATGGGGAAAAAATTAGCAACAAGTTTTAGAGGAAGATAACCTTTTTCAAATAGGGAGATAATTTGTGTCTGTGTAATAAAACAGTGGAGAGTATGTGATAATAATGTGAATACAAATTTAATATCCATTAACTTAAAAAAAAAAGACAAAACTCTTAGAAAAAAATATAAAACAAGTTTTTAAAGACCGTGATCAGCTAAACTTCTGTGTTTATTTAAAAGGAATGTTATTTTCCTCCAGCTTTATTCCTATGTAACATGTTTATGTGTGTACTGAAGGATTAAAAAATAGCAGTTTATTCACGGTTGATTATTCATTCATTCATTCATTTTCCAAGCCGCTTTATCCCTTTCGGGGCCACGGGGCCGCCGGAGCCCAACCCGGCTACTCATGGGCGAAGGCAGGGGACACCCCCGGACTGGTCGCCAGTCCGTCGCAGGGGACGGTTGATTATATTATATATATATATATAATCATAATTACATTAATTAAAGGGGGGGAAAGCGCAATTCAATTATTGAAGTTATAAGTTAAGGGGCTTACATGTTGTTTGTTTTGTCTTTTGATATAGAGATAGACTTTTGTTTTTAATGATCAGTTTTTTCATTGTAAAAAAAGTTAATAAGTAAATAATAAAAAAAAAAAACAACTTGGAAAAAAATCTTTTTTTTTTTAATTGGGTTTAAAATGTCACTTTATAGCCATGGGTTTCTTTGTTTTAATAACCCATATGTAGTTCAGGACTGTATTTTGTATGTCAAATACATTAGTTAGTAATTGTTATAAAAAAAACACACATTCCTCTGAGCCACTTGAGTGCCAAGATTTGAACCTTTTTACTATGTTGATAACTTTACTCTTTTAAGTCATAGTTTTAGGCTAGTCTGTCTACTTTTTGTTTGTTTGTTTTATCAACCCATAGATCAGTGTTAATTCATGAGTCCATCTATCCACACACACAATATGCCTTTAACTTTACAATACTTTCAAAATGATCGATTTGCTGTAAATCTGTATTCTCTGTGCCTTTTGGAACTTGTGAACATTTCATTCATCTCAGCTTTTGAAATTATTGCCAACCAGTAATAGTAGTATAGTAGTAGTAGTAGTTTTTGATTCCAACAACTTTGCAGGAGTCCCAGAAGCCCACACCACATTCTAAAACACTACTTTAACAACACTTGGTCCCAAAGTCTAACTTCCACAAACAAATTCATGAATAACACACATATATAGGTTGCTAAAACCTTAAAGGAAAAGTTCAAAACCAAAGGAATGATGTGAGTCAATTAAAGTGGCAATACTCATTTAGGAAGACGAACTAAGAAGATCTGACAAAGGTAAGATCACAAACTACTGTTGCTCTTATGCAAAATAACACCTTGAAGCTTCCGGGTGAAAAAAATGAAGAAATGTACATTTAAGTCATCGTTCTAACAGAGGTGGAGTTTGTGAAACTGAGATGGGCTGATCAGACACTCCTTAACCTCTGCTTATTAAAAACAAGATGACAAAATATAAAACACGAGGAAAGGATTCTTCTGGCTGTACAGTCATCTTTCCATTTGTCTTTGATTTTTTTTTTTTTAAATGAAGCATTTCTCTTTTAACAGTCACCCACACCTATGTTTACATATTTGTCACGACAAACTGTATTTATTTTCATTTATTTATTCATTTACTTCGAATGTATATACAGTTTCTTTATTGATGCAGATCTTTCTGTTTTATTTTTTTTTTATTAGTGCCAAGGTGTCTGAGGACAGGAAAATGACAAGAGATGCATGGTAGTGAGTTCCTCCAACCTATCCTGCACACTTTGTACAGAAAACACAAACACCTACACTGTACAGAGATGCAATGTCTTGGTAAAATGTGGAGTACTTTGGCAAACACTTTGGTGTAATCCAGAAATGCTTGGTTCATCAAGAAGCAATGTCTCCTCAGACAAACAACTGTGCTGATGTAAACATTGATCATCAAATCTGAGCTCAGTTTTTTGTTTCTTATTTTAACTCTTCTGTGGATGGAACTGTTTAACTAAACATCCACTGAAAGATCCACTGAGAAAGGAGACTCGAAAAAAGGTTCTAGAAAAATCCAAAGTAGCAAATGCCTAATTTTCTACCTTAAAACAGATCTACACTTGCTGGTGATTCGTTGATAAACAATAAAACACCATATCACAGTTCTCTGTTGATTCCAGAGGAAGCAGAAGGGAACGAAGAACATTGACCAGTGGTCTGACCAGAAGCCTTTGGGCTCAGAATATGATGAAAGCTGCAGAGCATGCCTGATATTCTTCGGTCTTTGTCTCTCTGTCTCACACGCTGGATAACTAGAGGCTGAGTCTGGGGGGCCACATTCTTGTCCTCTCTGCATTCAGCTGCCAGCACAGCACGTGGCTTTGTGCTGGCTTCAGCAACGGATCTCTTTGGGAGTTTCTGATGGGCTAAAACACGCTTTCAATAGCAGGAAGAATTGCGGTGGGCCAAGGATTCAGGAAAGACAAAACAAGACAAAGAATAATGTACTGGGTCAAAGGTCAAAAATCCAATCCAACAGAATCCTTTGGAAAGTTCATACCTTTATTACAGATGTTGCTTCCTCCATTCACCAGTTTCACCCAAACAGTGACAGTTCAAGTATAAACATAGAGGTTCTTATTCTGGTCCTGGAAGGAACCACATTGATGTCATTTATGAACCAGATCAGGACTGTTAGTCAAATATTCCTACCTGCATTTCTATTTCTACTCATATTCATAGGTCATTTTATTTTCAATATGTTGGGGTTTTGGATTGTCCGGGTTCATGGAAGGTGGTAATGAGGACACATGGGTGTGCACCTTTCACATGAACATCGCTAACAGGCTCCTACCAGGTTTCTGGCCCTTTAAAAAATGACAAATCTGTGCAATGTGACTGCATCTCACCTATATCACCTATATTACCCTTGCATGTTGTGTAAGTGTTCACTACGACCTGTCATCCACAGCATTTCCTTAGAAAAAAAAATGTGCATGAACATTTTTTGTCTCACAGGTTCACCAAGCGGTCTATGACCTTATTTTGTGTGGGACACCTTCATGCCCCTGCAGACAGACACATCCACCTGTAAGGGCAGTTGTGACAAAGACATTTAAAAGGTACTTTATGAATAAGGTTTTATTTGAATCTTGTTTGAAATGCTTCTGCTCATCAGCTCAGCTTAGACCTCAAATGGATTCAGGATCTGAAGCGGGTGTGGTAAAGACGGGAAACTAGTAAAACATTAGAAAATGAGGGTTGCAAGAAGTAGCTAGGAAATATGTCTAAAGAGAAAACTACATCTGAATGGTGGATCGGGTCAGTACTGTTAGGCTAATGAGAACCAAATCTCTACAACTACATGTTTGAATAACAACTACATGTATGAATAGTGTAGCAGATGGAAAGCAGTTCTATAGTGGACTTTAAAACACAACCTGCAAGGACATTAGTGCTTTTTCACACACATAGTGCATGCATGCAGACAAATATACACAAATGCGGCTCCTCACAGAAGCATGCACACACATTGACATGACCAACAGTGGTGAACAGCTGCATGGTTCTGTCTGGAGTGAGACCAGCAACCTCTTGGGCCACAAAGGGCTGCTTGTGCCCCCGGCTTGCTAGAAACATAAAACACAAGAGATAAGACCAGACACTGTTTGCCAGGAGCAGAGGATCTCTCCAAACAGGAACTGCAAGTGCAAGTGTTCGCACAAACACACCTGCCAATGGACACACAGGGAAGTAGGACAACACACAAATCCCATTCAACTATTTGTTCATTGATTATTTTAAAAAGACAGATTTGTTAAAAGCAACCTCTGCTGACAGCCTGGAACAAACTGCCACGACCATGTGACCACTTATTTTGATCTGAATCTCAGAACCGAAATCCTTTTCAATCAAAAAGAGAAGGAGTTGGTGGCCCGTTTGATGCTCTTTTCTTTGCAAACACTTTGAATTTTTAAACTTGCATGCAAACTAAATATTGCACGCCGTTAGGTTTCCGTGAAGTCTTCCAAAACTCCAAAAAGCTGAACCTTCATATTATTTGAGTTTGATTAATTTATGAAATAACTTTTCAAGCCTGTGGTTCAAATGCTGGTAAATAGTTTTTATTTATTGTTTCTTGGTTTTAATAGTTTCTGTTAATTTAGTATAAATTGGCAACAGCCTCTGTTAAAGTTTTGAGTTTTTAGTATTTTATATTTTTTAGCTTTAAAAAGTGTTTTTTCAAGCATATATATATATATATATATATTTATGGGCATGACTTTTTTGGTCCCAATATCTGAGTAAAATTTCTTTTGCAGCTTCATCTAATTCTGTTTTTCTTCACACTTTCCGCTTGATGTGAACTGGGACTCACCTGTTTGTCCACAACAGATGTTAAACGAACCTTTGCGGTTGTCTGAAGAATCAAATGTTTGGACAGACTTAATGGAAAAAGAGCTTTCATATTTCCTACACTGGTAGCTTCAAGTGATTTACATAAAAATAAACCGTCTAACCCTCTTCCAGGCTTACTTACTCCCATATAAAGAAGCAAAATATGAGATAAGACTGCGAGGTTACAAAAATAGATTGCATGTGTTTTGTTTTTTATAATTGTTCCAATCAGGAATAAACCTCCACCACGATTGTTCCAGAAGGGGGAGGATTGTTGCAAACATAAAATGAAATGGAATCCAAAGTTACTAAACATTTAGAAGAAGAAGGTTAATAATGCATTTGGCAAAACAAGAACACAAAATTTGATAAAGACGTAATAAAAATAGTTCATGGTCAAACATTGGCATGTAATTCCCTAAGAGACGGCAGTGATGATCCACAGGTGCAGCTGACACGCCATGGAAGCAGGTAAACCAGAGTTAGTGTGCTAACTACAAAAGTGTTATGTCAATAACAACACAACAGTTGTCAAAATGGTTGGCAAACGTCATGGCAATGTTTGATACTTTTAATTTGTTGTGTCTAAAAAAAATTATAATATTTTCTTAAAAGTAGCAGCGCTGAATGGAGAGTATATACTGTTTTGCCCTTTTAAAGATTAAATCTTCATCAAGTCAGGTTGTAAATCAGGCGCAACAAATATGAGGACAAATAAATCAGAATATTTGTCTTCGATCCATATTTGGAAGTGTCAGGAATGAAAAAGATATACTTTGTTTATAAAAGCATGAAATTAGCACTTTTCTCTGACTTCCTGGGTCCAAACAAGCTGCTGCGTGTACAGTAATGGGCCGAGGCAAACGCGTAAAAGAGCTTGCAGCTAAATTTGAAATCTGTTTTTGACTTCAACAGACCAGAAAAGCTGAAAGGATTGTTGTAGAGGCCTTTTCCACAGGCAGCTCTATAGTCTGAAACAGAAGCTGGAACATTCCTATTAACCATTAAGCATAAGATTTTTTTAATCATTTGAAGATTTGTTTATTGAGAAAAGACATAGATAGATAGAAGATACTTTATTATTCTCTCAGAGAGAAATTCCACATCTGGTAGCTCAATTATACACATCAGCAATCAAACCAAAAAGACAAAAAAGGATAAAAACAAATAATTAAACATAATAAAAACATGAATGTGATAAATAAAAAGGCTAAAAATGACAAAAAATAGTAATGATAAGCAAAAATAAACACATGCTTTTTTAGCAAAGACAGACCTTACGGCAGCCGGAATCTTTCACTGCGACTGCTTCTCTGAGAAGCCAGGGTCATGTGCAGCGGGTTTCTTTTGTTCTTAAGAATGGTCTCCAGCATTCTTCTGGTTTTTCCCTCCACCAAAGCCTTCACAGAAAGAACCCCTTCACTCACCACAGACTCGCACTTATCGACAAGTTTTTGTAGGCGATCAGTGTTCCTCGCCATGATGCTGTTGTCCCAGCAAATCACACCGTAAAACACAGCACTGACAACGACTCTCTGATAAAACATTTGAAGTGTCCTGTTACAGCCTCTGAATGATTTGAGCCGTCTTAAAAAAGGTATTTAAAAGAGGGAACAATCTCAATAGTGCTGCTGTCAATTTTTACAAGCTGATGGATCCTTTCCTTCCGCCTAAAATCCAGGATCATCTCCTTTGTCTTGGTTGTGTTTAAAAGGAGTCCATTGCATTTGCTCCAGGTGATAAAATCAGAGATGTCCCTTCTTTATTCCTGCTCGCACACACCACAACAGCTGCGTCATCAGAGTCCATCAAGCGGCATAATGTGGCCTGTGTGCAAAATCAGCAGTGTACAGAGAGAACAGGAATGGAGAAAGTACTTTTGCCTGTGGAGCTCCAATATTAGTCAGAACAGTATCAGGCACGATGTTCCCAACCTGACAAACTGGGGCCTCTCTGTTAGATAGCTATCAATCCATGATATAAAAACACCCAAGTCCACACCCAGTACCTCTAGTTTTCTGCTCAGAATTACTGGCTGAATGGTATTAAACACACTTGAAAAGTCAAAGAACATGATCCGCACTAAACAACCAGGACAGTCTTAGAATGACTGAACTGTGTGAAGAATGTACAAAACTGTGTCCTCCACCCCAATGTTCTCTGGATAAGCGAACTGCAGCGGATCCAGAGCCTGCTGTACTTGTGGCCTGAGCAATCATAATATGAGCCTCTCGATAGTCTTCATTACCATGGAGGTCAGAGCCACCGATCGGTGGTCCTCAACCCCTGAAGGCTTCCCTACTTTGGGAACCGGCACAAGGCATGAGGTCTTCAACTTGACAGGAGCCTGATCTGTCAGGAGGCTCTGGTTAAATACAGTCGGCAGAGGCTCAGCCAGCTCATAAGCACATTCCCTCAGGACCTTGGGCAAGAGTCCGTCCGGGCCCACAGAGTTTCCAGGACGTAACCTCCTCAGTTCCTCAGTCCTCATTCAAGGAGAGGTGGTGCACTTCTGGGTCACTCTTAGCAGAGTTTGAATTGACTCTCGGATGTAGCTGAGCTGGAGACCGCAGCTGCAGCTGTGGTGGTACAGCCGCTAGATGGGGTGGAGCAAGAGGGCGCCTCCACCAAAGTGGTGGAGCTGCCACTGGATGAGGTGAAGTAGGAGGGCACAGCTGCTGAGGTGATGGAACAGATGTATCAGCTGTAATGACTTGTATCTCCATCGCTAGCCATTAGCTTAGCTCCAGCAAAGCAGCCCCGGAAGGGTTTTTTTGAGATGAAACGAAATTGCATGTATAGTCCCGCTCGATTTTCTATGAAGATGAAGAAGGTCATCCCGAGAATATTTCAAGGACACATGTTGTAAAGACACACAAAAAAAACAAACATGATATCAACACAGAAATAGAGCTACTCAGACTTGCTGCCACCATAGATGGCACATACGCACCAAAACTGATAACCAAGGAAGTTCATCTGTAGCCAGGAATGGATTGCATAATAATGAAAATAAAAAACAATTGTAAATATGTCAAATTGTAGCCACACAATAATTTCCATTTGCAGTCCCCTGGCAGGTTCATGTTAAGAGGAAAAAACTGCACAGAAGAATAGAAAAACAGACAAATGACATTCAAAACACAGAAATAAAGTTTATCATTCATTCATTCATTTTCCAAACGGCTTTATCCCTTTCGGGGTCACGGGGTTGCCGGAACCTAACCCGGATCTTCATTTGCGGAGGCAGGGGACACCCCTGGACTGGTCGCCAGTATGTCGTAGGGGCCACAATCACACTCCCATGCACACTCACATCCACACCTACGGACAATTTAGAGTAACCAATTAACCTGTGAAGCATGTTTTTGGACGGTGGGAGGAAGCCGGAGTACCCGGAGAAAACCCACGCATGCACGGGGAGAACATGCAAACTCCACACAGAAAGGTCCCCCAGCCAGGACTTGAACCGGGAACCTTCTTGCTGTGAGGCAAGAGTGCTAACCACTGCCCCACCGTGCAGAAATAAAGTATACAGCTAAATCCAATGTCACTCTTTAAAATCAGTGTATGTTTAATGATAAAATGTTCTGATTCCTGGTCAGATAGTTTTTCAATAGTTTTTTGAAGATGAGAAAACTTGTACTTTCTCTTACTGTAATGGGGATGCTATGACAAAGAGTTTAGCGCTGGTAAGACAAAAAGTCTTTAAAACGTTCGTCTGACTGGGAGCTCACAGTCACCTTTAACACAACATTTACCGCGGACTCGGCTACGCCTGTTCAAGCCACCACTTTCAGAGAAAAGTCTATGGAAACGCGTAAAGTTTTGGCCTTTCGTGTTTCAGTTTCTTGCATTCACACGTTGCTGCACATGTTTTTAAGTCCATTTTGGGGCTTTACATACAAAACAGGAAGTCATTAAACATGTGTAGAAAGCAATGAAAGTTTAAAAAGTTAGCGTCTTTATTTCACAGAAGTGACAATCGATGATGGAGGAAAATTAATAATTCCGGTTTGTGTCCAGGCGGAATTCTACGAACCCAATCTTTTCTATATCAGAAAAGAGCTGTGAAAGAAAAAGCCTTGAGCAAGATTCACGAGATTTGCACCCTTCTGACATTTCGCGTTAAGCCTCTTCCAGCTGTATGCTAAAGAACCCGCATCACATGCCCAGTGTGTATGTAGCACGAAATCAAAAATTATTCATCAACATTTTTTTTTTGTTTATTTTTTTTGTACAAATAATTGCGACCAGATGAGCTGAATATTCTGCAAAATTTCCTCGCAAACATTGGAAAAATGTACAAAATAAAGGTTTTTGAAAGGTGGTGATGATTTAAAAGCTAATTTCAAGGAAACTTCACTTTCTGACTCAGCCTCTACAGTAATTTCCCTTCATTAAGCTTAGAACATACTGATCACACATCTTTCTCTTTAAGCAGATTAAATCTATTGTTTTGATTGGTAGCAAAGAAGGTGAAGCTGAGGAAATGTGCAAAACAAAAAAAAGAGAACATTTTGTGTATTTTGTGCTGGTCTGCATATCTGCTGAGTCATGATTTGTCCAGTCACTTACTGACCCACACAAGGCCACACGCCATGACACAGTAGGGCCTGTGTAGCTTGAATAAATGTCTACTTGCAAAAGGAGGAGGGGAAAACCCTAAATGTGCCTGTTGTTTTTGGCTTATTGCTCTCTGTTTTCTCCCGCTGCCTGTCAATCTGTCCTTTTCCTCATGCATGACACGCTCAACCCTTTATTTTCTACAATCTGTAGCTTCTTTCCTTTGCCTTTTTTAATGCTAAACAAGCTGCTAACAAAGATGCAAAACTCATGTATGGATGTGTGATCTTCTGGGAGTTTTTGCAGAGTTCACAGACAAACTTGATGACCTTCTGGTGCCTTAAATATTTGTCTCTCGCATCAAGAGTGTGTGCATCTCTGTGCTGCCAGATGTTTGGGAGAAAATAGAGACAGGGAAATGTGCAGTCCAGACTCATAAATGTTGTAGCATCACCCGTCAGTTTATTTTAATAATTCCCACTTCATTTTTCAGCTGTCCTTACTGTCCAGTGTGCTGTGCAGCTGGAGTTTATTCTTAACTTTATTTATCCACCATTGACTTGCACTCTTGCATAAGTCAAATGTCACCCCCCCTGAAAACTGAATACAGTTTTAAATAAAACTTTAAGTTGGGGGATTTTGCAGAAGTACGGCGTTTATACAGAAGGTGGAAGCGTCAACATCTGTGTAGGCAAATCAGAGTGAGACAGTACGATGTTGTCAGAAACACCTGGGACTGCGTCCCTTTTGGGAACGAGCTGAGTGTTAAATCCACAGAATCACAAAGAGGAAAGGTCCAATGTCGCTTTTGCATCTGTAAACAAGACCTTTCACACCACCTCATCCCTCACCCTGTGAATTACTGAGAACTAAACATCTCATTTGTACATGAGGGGAGAAAGCTTTTTTTATAACTAATTTGGACATTAGACTTGACTGCGTGGCATTAATTTCAAATGAGGGGCGGCTGTGGTGCATTGGTAGGGCAGTTGACCTCTGATTGGAAGATTGCAGGTTGGATTCCCGCCTTGCCTGCACATGTGTCTAAGTGTCCTTGGGCAAGACACTGAACCGCACGTTGCCTCTGATGGAAGGTTGGCGCCAGTGTTCGGAAGCGGAGACACCATCAGTGTGAATGAGACTGTAAAGCGCTTTGGGCCTTAAAGGAGGGTAGAAAAGCACTACACAAGTATATGCCACTTACCATTGAGTGAGTGAAACTGGCAACATAACTATTTTAATTTTAAGACGTTTGGGCTCACAAAGGTTTTTGAACAGAAACCTTGAGATAATTAATTAACAGATTTAATTCCCACTCGGATCCTCTTTTGATCTATTTTCAAAGCATTACCAGTGCTTTTTAAATTACGATTACGCTGTTTTTTGCCAAAATCAAAAAACCTGTGTCGTTTTCTAGGACACAGTTTCTTGAGAGCGGCAGGAGTTCATTTAAAATTCACCTCTGAGTTATAGGCAGGACAATTGGTGCATAGTAAGCCTTCCCATCAACCCTTTGTTTACATGCTCTCTCTCCATCTTAAAACGCCTCACAACCCCAGCCGAACATCACCAGAGTAGCAAAAATGACGAGCAATATTTAGGCTATCCAGCCTAACAGTTTAGAGCCAGATGCCAGCTCAAATGAAGAAAACGTGGGTGTATCAGAATGGAGTTGAGCAGGTTGCTTGTGTCTTGAAGATTGTACTTTGTAATATAAGAATTAATATTTCTGATGTCATGTTGTATTTTAAATCATATGATTTATCCAAGAATTTAATTTGTGCTATTCGGTTGTTTATTATTTTTGGGAAAGTCCATATTCACAAGTGTAAATGGTCTAATTCACAACCCTATTTGAATAAATTTTATCTGGACTTTAAATCATATTATATAAATAAAATAAATAAAAATACATAAAGGGACAATAGCATGTTTGTTTTTACACAGAAAAAATGAAGAGCTTTTTGGATGGAGGACTGAAGCAAAATATAACAAAAATAAAAGATTGTACTTTGTAGTAACAACTACAAGCTTTTTCAAACAACATTTGCTCCTGATTCACAACCATTTGATGAAAGAAATAATCGATTTTAATCTAAAAAATTTTTCTGTGCTCCATAGTGAGAAAAATGCTACAGGACCATGTTCAAAAACACATTGGAGTGGGTCTAACTGCATAATGATGACTTAAAGTGGAAAGAGCAGCAGATGTGTGGTGTTTGTTCAGAATATCTTCTGGTGTCTTGATATTTTACCAAAAGTTAGAAAACCTTGTCATTATTAGGAATGCAACCATTTACTTTCACACCAATTTGGTTCAAACCTCAGACTTTGGGTCAAAGTTTTGTTTTGGATGAGTTGCGTGTACAAAACAACAACAACAAACAAAAAAATCAGAAGGATCCAAGTCTGGTGTAGTGTACTAAAACATTCTTACATTTCCCACAACACCTGTATGACATTTTCAGCATAAATATAGGCCAAAGTATACAGTAGGGATGCAACAATTTACTTTCTTCACATTTCGGTTCAATCGTGTAACGTATGATTCGGTTTTGAGAATTGATAATTACAGCATCCCTTGTCATTTTACACAATTATTTGTACATGCTGGTTATTACAAAATAAATATAAGTTGATTGTTGAAGTTACTTTTTTTTAAATCTATGTTGCTGTCTTTTACTGTTGCAGTTGTTTAGAAAATAAAAAAAAAAACGTCCATGCAGTTTTTTCTATACTGGCTTTTCTTTACTGGATGTACTGAAGTCAAAACAGACCTAGCATTCCATTTTCAGCGTAATGTTGCCTAAATTTACATGTTGTGGTCATGGCGCCGGGAAAAATACGACCCAAGTGCCCTGAAACAGCCAGGTTACAAGGGTTTCAAGCTGAAGAGCAGCCATTTTTAGTCCATTTGACTCCAGACAGCAGTTAAAACGTGTTGAATAGGATTGGGGATTTAAAAGTGAACCCTACAAAATAAAACATTCCCAAGGAGCTATAAAGGGAAATACACATCCTAATTTTAAGAAAAGTGAATTTTTGTATATGTCCAGACTGACAAAGCGTACAATCATTGAAGATGTAAAGTTTTAAATCAGGTGGACTGATGTAGAAAAGTTAACGTATTCCTGAAATAAAATGGACAAACATACAAAGTTACCATAAAGATCCCACATAGGAAGTTTATGATTTGGACTCTTACTTTAAATTGTCTGTCAGAGACCTTTGACTTGATGCAAAACATTGAACTAAGAACTGTACCTTCTTCATCAACACTCATGCGTTCTGTCTTTGCAGATAGAGTTAAATTTGAATTCTTTTTTTTTTTTTTAAACAAAATTAGACTTGATTCTGGTTCAGTTACTGAAATTTGCCATCTGGTTCACAGTTAAATCTCATTTATGACAACAGGAAGGATTATACTAAATATATATTTTGTCATATTTAGAACAAAAAAAACATAAACATTGGTTATAAAGCAAAAACCACAAACTTTTGAGGTCCTTCAGCCAAAGTGAGTGCTGTCAAAAACAAAGTGTTTCTTTTCAAATGTGTAACATCATTCTTGTTTGGTTAAAAAGTTGTTAGGCAAAAGTCTCTGAAACCACAGAGAAATTCAAATTTGATCCCACACTTTACTCTCGCTTCCTCGTTTTCAAAACCATCTCAGTGAGATGCTGGCAGAATGTCCGTCCTCTGAACCGATTCCACAGATGGGTCGCACCACTGTGAGCCAGGGGGCACTTTCACACAGAGAAACTGCTCAAAGGGTGTGGTAATTATCTCAGTGTTTCCTTTTGAACGTTCACACCAATCCTGGAATTGACCCTGCATGCTGTTATCAGAGGAGGCGTGGCCTTTGTCTCCTGTCACTGACTTGTGGACCACAGGTGAATGGACATAATGATATTTTTATAATAATTGTGGAAAAACTGCAGCGTGTTCTTGTTAGCTTTGGCCTCCTTTTGTGAATAATTCCCAACATTCACACAGTATCTGTTTCAATTCTGTTATAACCAGATGTTGAAGCTCACGCAGCATATAAAAGAAGTACAGAAGAGGTGTAAAAAGGGCTAAGGGCTTATTGAACACAACGGGTTGGATGGAGGGGTTAAATCCACTTTCCCAACATTGCTGCTCTTTCTGGGAATGGCCAAAAGTAAGGGAATAAACCCTTTCAGGCATTAGATGTGATTACGAAACAAGCTTGTATTTTACTTAAAGTCTGTTTTGCTCCCAGGTTTCAGTAGTGGAGGTTAATGTTTCAGACAAATTATGCATTTTGTGGTACAAGCATCAAAACTGCCACAAATGTACCTTAATTCAGTTCAATTCAACTTAAGCAATTTATTCATCCCAGAGGGGCAATTCCTTTCAAGCTGCACACAATTGCTTATAAGAAAAAATTGACATCGACTAGACATGTAAAAAAAAAACAAAGATTCCATTTTTTTTTGGTAAAGCACATTTTCCGTGAGAAAAATCCAAAATGGCAGCCATTTATTAAAGATGCTGAAGAAGTTGTTAAAAACCTGTTCCACTTCCGTCTGCAAAGTCATTTTTTGTAGCAAATGTGCTTTCTGAAACAGGGGTCCATCAGCGACAATCAAGTGAGATTTGGTGCTTGAACCACAAAATACATAATTATATTAATAACCAGTTTCACTACAGCTTTACATACTGAACGAAACATTTTCAGATTTTAAATGCAGCTCCACATGACTTTAAAACAGCAACTTAAACACATTTTAACAAACTTTAAACTTTTTTTTCCCCAAAACTAAATAAAAAAGTGATTAATACAGAAAAACACAAAAATACTTCATCATTGTTTTGAAACTTTATATTATTTCATCAGTAAACTATAAAAAAAAGTTTTCATAAATAGGTTGTATATTTCAGTCAGTAAAGCCACTGAAATGCTCTTGCGCTCATCCTGAAGGGGTTTTTCCATCCAAACCTTTGTTTCAAAAAACACAAGTCAACTTTTGTGCAAAGTCTTTTGTTTCAGATTTTTTAAACAAGCACTGGAAAGAGAATAGCCTTTGGCCTGGGGTTGTTTTTTTGGGTGTTAAAAGAAACCAATTCAGAGCAGAAATAACAGAAAACAATGCATTTATTGTTTCCCTTGTAAAGACAAAATGCAAAGCATATTTCACAGCACAGAAATATTTAGTGTTTTCAAATGCATTCCAATGGAAGCTCAGCTTTTCTTGACAAAGACACGCCCTGCAAGGAAAATCAATATTGTGAGGTCTAAAAATGGGTTCAACAAACTTGATTCAAACTACCCAGGATGTATTAATTACCCCATTTCCACGACATAATATTAAAATCACTGAAAATACCTTTCAGTGACATATAAACAGAAAACAGTAGTGGACTGCTAGAAAACAAGAAATGTAATTTCAGGTTCAGAAAAATCTCATTGCTTGGATTGAGATGTTCTTCTGTTTTCATCTTCATGAAGTCGCTTTAAAAAAAAAAACGGTGCTGCATGTGATTGAGCTTCTCATGAGGAACTCTCTCTTACTCCCGGAGGGATTGACTAAACTTTAACCCTCGTCAGGAAAAATAGACCCACATGACATGAAGGCCACTGATTCCCATGTGATTGGTTGATAATTGCCTTGTAAGGAATGATGGAAGGATTCTTTGAAATCTGTGTCTCTACTGTTAATGGGCATTTAACTGTGCCTAAAAAAGTGGAAGGCTGCATCATTGATTAACAGAAGCTGAGATCATAGGAGACTAACTCAGTCTTTGCTGATCCATAAACAGCACTGTCTATCTGGTTGAGTGGACTTGCTTGTTTAAAGTTCCATTCCGATCTTCTTCTGATCTATTTTCAAAGTGTTTCCAGTGGTCTTTTAATTATGATTATGTTGTTTTTATCCCAAATCAAAAAACCGGTGTTGTTTTCTCGGACATAGTTTCTGCAGAGCGGCAGGAGTTCAGAGTTGTGGGTTTATGTAAGCCCGCCCCCATTTGCCATCAACCATCTGTTTACAATCTCTCCCGCTAGCTTACAGTCCCTTACAACCTAATCCTAACATTACTGCTGCAACAACAATGCCAAGCAATATTGGAGCTCTCCAGCCGTACAGTTTAGACCCAGATTCCAGCTCAGACGAGGAAAACCAAGATGCACATGGATCTATTCATCTGCAAGTGGATGCATCGGAATCTGTCACAAAAACAATATTTTTCAAACAGCATTTTTTTTCATCTGCTCCTGTTTCATGACTTCAATAAAGAAGTACTCTGGAATGCAACTTTAATTTTCTTTATCCTCCATCATCGAAACAATCCCACAAGAACATGCTAAAAACCAAAAACACCATTTTTGTTGGAGTGGGTCTTTATTCTTTCTGCTAGAAATCCTTCAGGAGGAGCCGCCAACATTCATTTGATAACAGCTTACCAAAGCTACAGATGCAGAAGGTACAGAAATAAAAAACAGTAGATATTTTAATAATTTCATGATATAGATGATCATTTAATGTCAAAACAGCTGCGCGGTGGTGTAGTGGTTAGTGCTCTGACCTTACGTTGAGAGTTGACTTTCTGAGTATTTCTTTATTCAAATCGCTTTGATCAGGAGCACTGAATCCACCTCATGGATTTCAGTTTACTCAAAATACAAATGAACTTCCAGCCATCTGGCTCATAATCAAGAGGGTAGGTCAGTTGAGATAGTGGAGCTAACGGCCATATAAAAAAAAACAAACAAAAAAAAAAACACCTCAAACAAAGGCTGAGACAGTAAAGCAGCAGTGATGGCCACTGATCTGCAGCTCACAGGGAGTTCCTGTGAGCTGAATGCAGGAGGATGTGAAACAAAAGGTTAAGTGTGAGCTGTGGTGAACAACAGGCTGAAGATTCGTAACAGCTGAGAACTCAGTTTGACTCAGCATGTAAGTTCACTGGCTTTTTTTATTTTGCTGGATCATGAGAAGAAGAAGAAGTGGTTTTTGTCCGACTGTTCTGCACTTTTAAGGATCGTACCAACAAACTGCGGGCAACAACAGCCACTGTTGTTGCTTTCCAGCCCTTTGGAATCTTTTGAATTTGCACTGAATCATAAATTCTCTGATTTTCTGCAAGAATTTAAGTTAAAAAAGCAAATGAACATAACTTTATGTTATAGTTTAGTGCACTTGACCTGTGTGCACAAATCGTCTGCTTGCTTTGTCAACTGAGCTGCTTTAGGCTCAGTTAAAGTCCTCTGTCCCTTTCAGCAGCAGAAGCGGAAGCAGCAACAGCCAGCTAATCTGACTAGCGCCCTCTATGAGGCATAGAGCAGCAGAAGGAGGCAGGCAGCTGGAGTGCAGCATGGCCAGCAGAAGCACTGGCGGCTGAGACAATGGTGCTAACCCCCACCCTTTTCAGCGGAAACAGCTGTTCTGCGATCAGTCACCCTCCATCCACTGACAGAGAAGACACTTAGATTACAGAAACACACGTTTAAGCCACCTTACGGGCTAAGAAAGTGTGAAACAAATGTCAAAAACTAAAATCAAACTTAACAAACCAAATTACAGGTAAAAAATAATTCACAAACAAGTAATAAACCAAACAGCTACAAAGAGAGAACCAAGACTCAGAGGTGTCTTTAAGCCTAAATGAGATTTACATCAATTTTATGCACTAATAACTAAAAAGTTTATTAACTGTAAAAATAAGAAAGGAACATCTGATCTTTTACGATTTTTAAACTCACACTTTGCTGTTTATTTTGAAGCTTTTTTTTTTATTTTGAATGATTTTCTATGAGGACTAATACAAAGCTACCTTTACACGTTCTAATCACAACACAACCTGTTTTCATGACAGACGACAGCACAAGTCTCAGTTTTTAAGGTAAATGACACATGTCAACACAGGTGATAGATGTGAATATGTTTTTGATAGATAAAACAGACGTTCAGCCATGAATACAGAATACTGGGTCAATGCAAGGGCCAAAAGTATTAAGAAAACAACATGTCAGTTTATAACTACTCTTTATGATCACAAGTGAATCAGTTATTTAAACCAATGTGAGTGTGTAGAATACAAAACTAGAAAGGCCTTTAGACAGATTTTCTGGTGACTTGTCTTGTTTTATAGAACATGCAAAAATTCAAAGGATTTTTTGTGTTGCGTCCTTTGCTTGAATCCTACCTTTTTAAGAGAAATGATTATATTATATAAGGCAGCCAGAAGAGTTTCCTTTAAAGTCACTGGACACATTTTCAGGTTGGATCATTGTGGCTCCGACACAATCAGGAAAGAGACCACAGCAGATCAAAAACCCAGCAGCATCTAACGGGAACTCTTGATAAGAAAATAATTAAAGTCAAAGGAAAATATGCCTCTATATAAAAAAATCTTCCCCTCATTTCTTTTCAGCCAGTCATTTCAGCTTTAGCTTTGGTTTCTTTCACCTGTTCTGCAACATGAAATGAATATACTTTATATGCTTTCACATCCTGGTAACTGAAAGGTTCGCGCTGTGTTCTTTCACTTTCTGAGCAGTAAAAAGCAACACCTTAATCCTCTTTAATTTCTAGTTTAAAATAAATAAAAAAACAAATGGCTGGGTTCCAAAAAATCCAAAATAAAGCCATAAAATTGGGAACAATCTCTCCTTTCTTTTTTAAAGATGGATCACAGGGCACAAAGGTTTCAGGTTTTCAAAATGGGTGGGGAAATTCGCAACCTAATTTTGTTGTATAGTAAAAAAAGAAACTGTTTTTATATGACAGGAAGTGTAAATAGAGTTTGTGAAGGATTAGTCATTGAAAAAACTGCAGGGGATAAGAAGAAAAGGAAACAAAAGTGAAAAAACATCATTAGGCTAAAGTTTGTGACAGAAACCGGTTGGATCTCATGATTAAGTTTCAAATCAGAGCATGCATAAATACATCAATACTAATAAAAGTACTACAAGTTTTTTATGGACTTTTTGTGGACTTTGTGATAAATGAATTCATTTTGTTTAAGTTCTCCACACGACATTGCCTAACTAAAACTGGTAATACTTCCTCAACATTTTGATCTGTGATGTTTGTGGATAAAGGAGGTAAGAAGAACAAAACAGACTGTTGATTTTGTGACTAGCACATAAACAGAATGGACACAGGTCATGGACACAATAAAGAACAAAAAAACATTGAAAAAAAAAATTTAGAAAAAAGAAATCCACGAAACACACACACACACACACACACACACATACAAATAAATAAATAAAACCCCTTTTTATTGAATACAATACACTTCCACTGAAAACAATACAATAAAGTAAAATTCCGTCCTACCAAAGTTTCAGATCTAAATGGTTGGAGGAAACAAACATCAATTATTTTAACCACAACTGCTTGGACTGCAGTGATTATAAAGATACTTTTATTTGAAATGAGTTGATCGGAACTGCATTCATAATTGGACACAAGAAGAAGTAAAGACTTGATTTTAAGGAATATGAGTGATATCACCAGAGAGCAGGCTATCTCCAGCCACCCCCGGAGCTCTGTGTCACAGCAAGATTTTAATTTATCTTCAGTTTCATACTTTTGTCCTCAAACATTGTTTTCACCACACCTGTCGGCAAACTCCAACATAAGCAACCACAGATGCATATGTAAGGAGGTAAGAGTAAATTCAGTTGCTTCCTAAATGTTTTATCACCACCTGACTCTTGTCTTTTCTGTCTTCTGCTAAGCTCCCGCTCATCCCAGGATGGATTAGAAAATGTCTATACCTAGACTTTACGGCTAATATTTTAAAAAAAGGTACAAAACATTAAAATACTAGGAGCTGCTGGTGTCTGTACCAGGTACCATGTGGGTCCAGTTATCCAGAAACGAAAGAGGCCAAAGAATGAGACGAATGACGCATGGATGGAATGTGTTCCCATGGAAAACTAACCAAAGGGACCACACAAAGTCACTTGAATGCTGCCACATGCGTTACTCTGCTTCAACCACACTATAGTTTATTTCTCTTAAAATGAGTTCAGCCCAGACGATGCAAAACAAGTTGTTTCAATTCTTTTAAAATATTGACGTGAGAGAAAGCAAACATGCTGTGACTGTTGATGCTAAAACTCTGCAGTTATTTTTCTACAATTGCAATTTCATCAGCATGGAGAGAAACTGGACCTTTGCTCAGTTTGTGTAGCAAATGTAGAAATGACTGAATCGTTATTTTCTATGGCAATTTTACACTTTTCTGTGTGAAAAATTTAAATATAAATCAAACCCAGAGAGTGTTTGAAAGTAGAATCCAAAAAAATGATGTCAAACAAAAAACCTATCCTCATAAAACACAACAAACAACTCATTTATTTGCTGTAGTACATGATACTTTGATAAACAGCTTTATCTGTTTAAAGGGGCCATACCAAGAAAAACGAACTTTTTGAGCTTTTAAGTGTATTATACTGTTCATTCCTCACTATAAACAACCTCAAAGCTGGATTTTAATCCGTTCACGCATTTCACCTCGTAAGGTGACGTCATTTCTGATGTCAGAGAATGAGGACAGCCCCTTTCAGGAAGAGTCTGCGCTGCACTTAAATCAATGCCAAATGGAACTTAAAAGTATGTAAAAGGTCTGAAAAGGACCTTTGAATAAGGTTAGTAAAAAAAACATCTTTCCAAAAGTTATAATCAGTGTTTTGCTGCAAAAGCCAAGTTTGCTTGAAGTGTTATGTCTAAAAATACTAACATAATAAATGAAAAAGATATTTGCAAAAAGTTTTATAAAAGAAAATCAAATTAATTGCATTGAATTTTATTTTTAAACATTTTTTGTGTTAATTTTTAACTAAAGATTCTTCATTTGTTGTACAATAACAAAGTTATTCATTCGAACCTCAGAAATTCAGAAATCAATATTTAATCAATTTTTACACCAAAAAACTAACAAAAAAACAAACAATCTATTAGGAAATCCTCTAAACGATATTTCTTTAAAACAATTCTTAAATGTTTATCAGACAAAAATTGTTTAGTACTTAATATAAGAACTCATAATTGTAATAACAAAAGCTCCACATTTGTGTAGTTGATTCCACTAGTTATGAGAAAAGTTTTTCGTTTCCAAATGAAAGAGATTTTAAATAGGAATTTGAATACACCAATATTGAATCTAAATAAATCCAATTATGACATAATTTAAGAACTTTTAAATCAAAATCACAATCTTTTCAGAATTCAGCCAAGTTGTGTCCATTGGGGGAATAAGTTTCGTTTACTGTTTTCTTTTTCATTGGTAGTTTTTCTCCATTTAGCTTGGATCTGTCAAAGCATTTCCATGTTTTTAACATTCATGTTATGAACTTATGAACACACTGAGGAGTGTGTCATCTGAGGATTGGAGTTTCTTCATTTAGCTCTTAAAGAAAAGCTGGTAAAGCGTATTGATCAGCAGGCAGATGAGACAGGAGCGAACGATGAACGCCGGGTTATTTTAAATGCTGGTTCCTGGTAAAAAGTCGGCTTTTGTGAATGACACGAATACAACTGAGCACATGCAGATCATGGAGCCGGTGAGAAACTCAATTAAGTGTTGCTAATTGTTGAGAAAAGATGGAAGAGAAGCTTTTTAACAAAAAGAGAAGTCCAGCCAGACGCTTCCATGAAAAAGTCTGGAGAGAAGCTGATGCTGTTGGCTCAGAAAACACAAGCACAGTCAGGGTGGCTGAAGAGGATTCAGTATCTGTCACATAATCAGTTTTTTGGCAAGTGTTAAATAAAATCAAAATAGTGGTACTAATCTTTTAATATAGCACCATGTCTGGGTGGCATTGCCCACAGATCTCCCTTCTGACCCCCCAGTTATTTATGTTCATTTATTAGCCGGGAAAAAAAGGCAGCAGGTGTAGCAAATACGGGCATAGAGAAAAAGGGAGGATAATCATTTCCTTTCAGGAACATAAATTCATTAAAAATGCAAGAAAGATGCAAAAATGCCAGAGTAGATGAATGGATCACTAGCGGATGTTTTTAATGCAAAGATAGGGGCAGGTAGGCAATTAGACAAGAACTTAGAGGTAAAGAGGCAAATAAGAAGTTAGAATGCATGAAGCTGAAAAGCAGCTCATCTGAAGGGAACTGCTGGGCTCAGCAAGTTACTGATTACTGATTAGCTAGCTGGGTCCTGTAGGGAGGCCTGTCTGTCCTTGGCTTGGGAAAACAACATAAAAGGGTGCCGGCTGTTTTGTGCCGGGACTTGAAAGCTTGGGAGCTATCGGGAGACATTAGTCTTATCAATAGCCGGTCACTAGTTGGACTATATGAAGCAACAAGGGCACTGCTTTTCTAGAAGTAGATAACCAACACATACCTCAGCCCACACTAGCACGCGTGAGGAAGCTAAAGGCAGTGTGACAGGAATGAAAGAGAATAGAGACTTTTGAGATCAAGCGCGTGACTTTGCCAGCCGAGCTGTCCAGACAGTCAGTCAATGTGACACACAAACATGTGGGAAACCCTGGAAGTGTGCTGCATTGGATGTGCTTGATGCTCCTCTCTATTAGATTTGGACCCGAGACATGGGTTAACAAGTGCAGCAGCATCTTTCAATCATTGAAAAGAACACCTCGACACTGTGTGCGTTTGGCTGGTTCGTGGGAGAGTTTTCCACTGAGTTGAGTCCACTAATCCATTCTGTTAAACTTGAAACAGTAATAAAAAAAGGCTTTAAAAGGGATGGAAAGTCTTTACGTACTGTGATGATTTATCAAATCATAAAAACTGTACAAAGATCCCTGCTTCTTGCATCACAGCTGTACATGACACACTGGCGACGCTGGTGTATAAACAGACCGACGGCGTGCGTTTCCTGCTGTAACGGCCCCCACAACCCCAACATTTCCAGTATGTTTGTGCTGATTGATTTTTGTGGGGTAAGGTCATTCTGAACAGCTGCTGGTAGACCCACAATTCATCTGAAGTTCAAAGAGTGCTTGGGTCAGTCGGTGCCATAACTGTTTGTCCTTTACCTAATGACAACGTCATAAGGCTTGTCAGCAGTGTGAGTGTCAATCATTTTTCATGTCACATCTGGGTCATTTGACAGTAAAAAAGCGTGGGGATGTAGCTTTAATCTGTGTTTTTAGATGAAACCTGCAAAAAACGGGATACAATCTGTGTTTTCAGTTTTCATTTCTGGTTACCCCCAGTCAAAAAAAAGACTATTTGTTTTATTCCTCTACATACTAATATTTAACCAAAGTGTATAATTAGGACACAAAAAACACAAGATTATCTGGAAGATCAAAGGGAACGGAAATAAGTGTCACCTGGCCATAATACACCTGTTATTAAATAGCATCCAGCCTTATCTCACTTGCGCCTGCTATGTTAGGTTGGCAATGTTTACAAAACACAAGCATCTGGGACCAGGTTCAAAGAAACCTCCTCCGCACTGCGGCACCACTTTTCGGGAATTCAGTGGGTCTCTAGCTCATTTTTCTCATCTTTGTCCCAGTTCTAACACCACGGCTTGCTTCAGATCCTGTTTTCTCCTCCCTCCCTCTCAGCTGACTGGCTGGCACACCTTTCAAAGGACAAAGTCCCTGAGTGAGAAATCCTAGGAAAACCCTTGCACGCATGTGGAACAGCTGCAAGTGCACACATTCTGCAGATGCAAGAACGGGCGCTAATGGAGAAACAAAGGAAAGTGGAGCAGAGCAGCTGTAAACACAGCCATGCACTCACGTCCTGAGCCCTCCAGTGCCGTGCTTTCCCACTGCACACATGAGAAACTCTTGTGCGAGCCTGAGGAAGCAGGAGAGGGCACTCAGCAGCTTTTGAACACTGAAGTAGGAAGCTGGAGGCGACTTTCTTTGCCAGTGGGTTACATTTACTCACCATGTTTGAACATTCAGACCTAATATGAGAACATAACTTGCTTTTTTATTTGATTTATGACATTGTTTAAAAAATGCTTTTAACAGAAAGCAAGAGAATCACAGAAAAGAGACTTAAGTTGCTTTCTTTGCAGGAACTCATACATAAAAACACACACACAAAAAAACCCTAAACTAAACAAGAAATGCAGCAGAATCAATTAAAAAAAAACAATATAGTTTGACAATAAATCTATTAAAATGTGAATGGAAGACATGTGATGTACATCATAAGAAATAGAAAAGTTCAAACCTCAACTTCACGTTTTGGAATTTTATCCATCCATCTTCAAGCTAAATCCGGGTCACAGGGCTGCTGGAGCCTATTCCAGCTACTGTTAGACGAGGGTGGGGGTACACCCTCAGGTCAGGTCATCCCTCTGTTGCAAGTCCACACACACTCACAGTCACACCTAGGGATACTTTAGGGACACAAAGTAATCTATGAAGCTTGTTTTTAGACCGAGGGAGGAAACCGGAGTTCTTGGAGAACACCCACGTATGCACGGAGAGATGAAGAAGACGTAAACTCCACATAGAAAGGTCCCAGCCAAGATTTGAAGCAGGGCTTTCTCACTGCGGGGCAATAGAACTAACCACTACACCACTGTGCAGCCATTTTGATATTTAATGATCATCCATCTTATTCATTAAAAAATGTGCATACCAGCTTTTGTACCCTAGATACCCCTGTTGTCAAATGAATATTGGGGGCTCCTCCTGACAGGCTTTTAACAGAAACATTAAAGGGCCTACACCATGAAAAATCTACTTTCTTGAGTTTTTAGTTATATTATATTGTTCATTCCTCACTCTAAACAACCCCAAAGTGGTATTTTGATCCGTTCACACATTTCTCAGTATTCTTCTAAAAACCTGCACTCTGAGCAACAGCCCCTCCCAACCCACAAAAACGAGCGGATTTTCACGAGCTGACATCACAAAGTGAGAACAGCCCCTTCCAGGAAGAGTCTGCAATGCCAGCACCGCCCCCAGGCTAACGCACGCGCCCATTTTCTCTGCGAAGCTAGCAATGCTTGACAAAACGCTTTTTATTTATATTAGGGCTCATTAACGCACACGATTAATTTAAAATATTTACGTGTTATTTATTCACACAGATTAATTACACATCAGAAGTGATCATATTCTGCTTTGCGTTGGACGGTTTAGGCTTCCACGGCGTGTGTCAGTTTCTGAAAACGCACACTTCAACAGCACAATCGTTTATACAACTGCTCATAACATGGTCACTTGCAAAAGAAATAAATATTCAATCGATTTTTAGTACTTTATTCTTGTTATTTGTCCGGTTTAGACTGCTTTCTCACAAAAACTGGACTATTTGATTGGTGGATTGGTGATGCGGCCCGTTCTCACCGTAACACAACAAAGCGTTGCTGCAGCGGCAAAGGAAAGTGATATATGTGCTGACTGTCACAATAGGTTTAATAAAGCATCAATTCAAAGAGAAAGTTCACCTCTTATTGCTGTTTTTGTCCAGAAATTAAGCAAAAAGTTTGTTTTAAAGAATCCTGCGCAGTGATATAGAACATTTGGGCTATGTGCCCGGAACTTCTTTTTGTGCGCGTGAATACACAGCACCCAATCAGATGTGAGTATTCACCCGAACCTTTTAAAGTGCAGAGACACAATGTTTGTTTGTTATTGCTGTTTTTCAGCATCTTTTTTTTATTGAAGTTTTTAGAATTCTGATTATCTTACTGTTGATGTGTCTTGTGCACACAAATTTCCGGGATATCCGAGTTAACACTTTACAAATTAAAACATTTCAGACAATAAAAAATGAAGAAAAAATGCTTCTCTGGCATTTTTTTTGTTGTTCAAAAGACGCATATTGTCATATAAAATGTACTGCGTAAAACCTTGTGGTGAATCGTGTGAATAATCTTATTTTATTTTAACTGATTGACAGCACTATTTTAAATGCACAATACCATTTATCTTCCAGTTGTTTCCCCGTCTCCAATATCCGCCGGGTCTAACAGGTGTCCAACGGGCTCTTCCTCTGGATTAAAACTATACAGCTGGATAGCTCTGATATTGATTATCATTTTTGTTACATCGAGAATGTTAGGTTGGGGTTGTGAGGGGCTGTAAGGTAGCATGTAAACAGAGAGCTCTCAGAAACAGGGAGAGGAGTAGGGAGGGGTTGCTATGCTCTAACTGTCCTACCCACTGGGAACGATTTTTCAACATAGGAGATCAAAAGATGATCCGAGTGGGACTTTCGAGACAATAAACGAGCATGCACACCTTGAGTTCCACTTGCATGCAGTTGACAAGCACCAGTCAGCCCCATCCACAATGTGAACTGTGGGAGGAAGCAAGAAAACCTGCAGAAAACTCAGGTAATAACCAAACAAACTTTCAAACAACACACAGTGAACGATTATGTACTGTTCTGGTTTGTTTTTATTTTGTAAATGCTCATAAATTCATTGTGATGAAATAAAAATGTGTTTTACTGTAATTCCTTCGACCTGTGTTGTTAAATTGTTTATTCCCGCCTCCCAAGAGTTGATATTCCTGTTTCAGACGAGTATTTCAGCCTTCATAGACATTACACAGAACTTCACTCCCAGTGTGTACATCCCATAGGGAATGAATGGAGAAGTTGTTTAAGTTCAAAGCAGCAGTTTCCATCCCAGAGGAGGAAACCAGAGTGCTCTGTTTGTCATTAATGTCATCACCAGCAAACCTCACTTCAAACTGGTAATAAGGCGGCGGCAGAATTCACTCAAAAACACAGAGGGCTTTATTTGTTCAAGCTGCACACGCTGCGTGTGCTTCCATGCTGCGTCTGATGCTGTGTGCTAATGATTGCCACATCAGACTCCCAGTGGCATCAGTTACATGTGACTGCCATGTGTAGGCACCTCCATCCACCTAATCTCTTATTGGCCTGGTCAATTAGTAAGTAGCACAGAGAGTGCAGGGCAAGCCCACTGCGGGGCATCAAAGACGGGATGGTAAACAGACTTGATGAGGAACCAGAGATGTCGTTATGAAAAAGGGAATTTAGGACTGATGACAATAAGACTTTGATCTATCTGGTGAAATCAAGATATGTGTATAATCATGTGCACTTCTGTGTGTGTAAAGTTAAGGGTTTGCGGGTGCAGAATAATTTTCAAGAGAGTCAGGATAAAATCTTGAGTCGATCAAATCTGACACCGTGGATAAAGCAGACCAGGATCTACATCCTTGTTTGACAATGTGTACGCTCTGAATTGATTTTATGGCTCCAGTACATTGGGGCAAACGGATGTGGAAGGGAGGCACACAATAATGTGCATAATGAAGCAGGAAGTGGAGAAAGCATGGCTTTCGATCTATGTGCTACATGCAGCAATGACACACACAGCCCTTCTGGAAAATGTTACCTTTTTGTATTTCATTTATTATTATTTTGCCTATTTATCTGTATTTTTGCAAAGTAAATGGTAAATGTTGCATACTTGTATAGCGCTTCATTGAAGGCCCAAGGCGCTTTCCTGTCACAGTCCCAGTCACTCATTCACACACTGATGGTGGCTCCGATGCCGAACACTGGCGCCAACCTTCCATCAGAGGCAATGTGGGGTTCAGTGTCTTGCCCAAGGACACTTTGACAGATGGGCAGGGAAGGTGTGAATCGAACCTACCGCTGCACCACGGCCGCCTCGTACTACAATTACAGAATACAAATACCTCTTGATTATTTTAGTGAACCAAACATTTTTCTCATCACAAACCTTTCATGGGATTGTTGACCTTGTGTTGATCCTGTATATTCTCCTACTACTAGCAATGCAAATTTGTAGACACATTTTAAACCTAAATATCTCCCAACCACTGCATGCTACTGAATTAACTCCTTCTGGAATATACAGAGGACATTTGGGGCTTTTCAATGATAACACAAGTAAAGGAGCAGGGCACTGGGAATTGTAGTTTTTGTTGGATTAAAAAATTGATTGAACCACTTTTTTTTCTCTGATTGTCAGGAGGATATGACCAATAATAAACAAACTTCTAGCTGCACATTTTCCATGCTAGCATTTAGAAAATAAAACTTCCATTACTTACTTATGTTAAGTGTTAGTCATTTTGACTTTATTCATACTTTAAAAACAATGAAAATTATTATTATCTAAGTTGCAGCATTTTTAGCCACAGCTCAAGGAACATAGTAAAAGTTGCCTCCATACAGAACATCTCACAGCATCTAAATCCAAAGAAAAGAACATAGAGCCTAGTGTAATCCAGACCTAATCTCATTAAAATATTATAGGATGTCTTTAAAGACCCACTCCAATCCTCTATGGAACTATTTTCAAAGCGTTCTTTTAGACATGATGATGCAGTTTTTAGCCCAAAATCAAAAAACTGGTTGTTTTCTAGGACATAGTTTCTGCAGAGTGGCAGTAGTTCATCAGAAATTCATATCTGAGTTGTGGGCAGGCAACCCCACCCCCCTTTGTCCTCCCTGTTGCTGAGAGCTCTCTGTTTACATGTTTTCCTGCCCACTTATAGCCTCTCACAACCCCAACCTAACATTGCTGGTGCAACAAAAATGGCGAGCAATATTGGAGTTATCCAGTCCTACACCTTGGAGCCAGATGCAAGATCAGACGTGAAAACCAAGACCTACATTTGTCTGCAGTGGATGCATCAGAATGGAGCGGAGCAGGGTGCTCACCATATTTTCTACAACACATATAGGATCTCATTCAAACGGCCTTTAAGAATTTGAATATGGAAATGCTTAGAAATTAATTTTTTAATCTTCTTTTTATATGTCTTCCATCATCAGGAAAACTTTCACAAGAACATGCTAAAAACACCAAAAATACAGTTTTCATTGGAGTGGGTCTTTTAAACATTGCTCTCCTCACTGTGTCAGTTTAACTTTTCTTTATCTACGTCAGAGTAGGTACCTTAGGCAAGATCTTTTTAGTCTGCCAAAGGGCAAAGCTGCATTTTTAGTTGAACCACACCTGTGTGCAGTTAGTTGTGTGCAGCTACAGTGACAGGGATTGCTCTGAAAGTTGTGTTCTACACACTAACCATCACACATTAAACACACGGTTGAACTCAACACAAAAACAACAGTTGAGTTTCTTTTGGGATCATCCCATGCTCGTTGTGAAATGTGCGTGGGTGGCTGCTTTTTTGTGCTTCCAGTTTGACTGTTTGCTTAAGGACTTTTCTGCCCTTTTTTCTTTGATGTCTGATCAGTTGTGGCAGAATGACAGACTTTAAGTCAGTCAGCTGCAGTTCAACCTGAAGAGACATTTTTATTTGAAATACCCATCTCTGTGAAAAGCAGGCAGTCGTTTAAAAGAGTCGCAGTAACGTTTGTATTAGCTTCGGGTTTTGTATCAAATTTCATTTGGAGGGAGAGAAATTGTGTTTTAGTGTATACGGTTGGACCTTTCCCCAGATGCAAGAAATCAGCAAGATAATATATACAGTATGAACGCTAAAGAAACAACATTAGTATGCAAACCCTGTTACAGGAAATAAATCTAAAATAAACTACCAGCAGTAACAAACACAAGATGAGGATGAATGTATGAATGCATGACCCACGGTTTTCATAATGACAAGTAACATATGAGAACTGTTTTCCTGCACCGTAATGTCAGATTATTATAGGACAAAATACCATAACATCCTGTCTACCTTAAATTTGGGGAGCTGTGGTGAACTGAAGCGGGTTTCAGATCAAACATGAGAACCTGGAGCAGATTAGATTCAATTCCACTTTGTTAGCGGGGCCTGCGTTTACTCTCTGGCATCTACCGTGCAGTAAAATCAGACTCTTCCCTCACAGTGGAGGCCCCCTATTCAGAACCTCCAAAACAAATCTGAATGAAGGAGCACAGAAGAAAGTGGAGGCAGCAAGCAGCAGCCTGAGCATCTGCCTTCTATTGCCAAGCTCATCTTGTGTGCTCCACTTAGCCACTGATCTTCTGGGGAAGTACACAACACTGCTGGCATTAATCCACAGCCATGAAGTCACAAAGGTTCAACCATTACCAACTGAAGACTTTGAATCAACCTGGGAAACCTCCAGAAAACAGCGCAATGAGACTGACAGCTGTCACATTGCCTTCTCTTCAGGAAAGTGCCTGAAGAGCTTCAAAGCAACAGCAGTTCCTGCAGTTAATCCTCAGTAAGCGCATTCCTTAGTGCAGTTACTGGTACCTCACATGTAAGAATGCTGCTTTTGGTTCTACTGTGAAATTATTGTCTTTTTAACTTCCAGGTACTTAACGTTTTATGACGCATGAGTGAAATTGTTCAGGTGTTTTCACACGTAGGAAGAAAGATTCGTGTGCAGGGTGCACACGGTGAAAAAGTGTTATTGATTCCTCATCAACTTGAGATGTTAGCGACAATAGATGAACGTGGCCATGTGGCCACTTCAGCCTGTATTAGACTGATTTGACCCCAGAATACCTACCTAGTGCCTTTGTCTCAACTGCCCCTACAGGTGGATCTGTGGAAAAGGTGAACAAACCAAGTTGAAAGGTTGTAGACAACTTTGTAAGTTCTGAAGCAAAAATTTTTTTTTGTACGGTCATGCTGCGAACAGCAGGTTGTGGTGAGCAGATACAACATACAAGAGAAAGTAGGGGTGAAGTAGGTGAGACGCAGGAGTTTTGTACAGGTTTTTCATTTTTTTTCAATTCCCCCAAGTCCTAAGGACTGCACAAGGAACCCATTAGTGCTGTTCCCATGGGAGGTATACAGGCTCCTTGCAGCGCAGCCTGATTGCTATGCTACGTACACGGTGGGCATGTGTTCTTGTACGGGCCTTTAGCATATGGTGTTCACACTAGATTGTTGCTACCCAAAACAAGCATATGCACTCACAGTTGGAAGCCTGGTGTGAAGTGTCAAAACGGTGCAAATCTGGTGAATCTTACTCCAGGCTTATTCTTTCACAGCTCTATTCCGATATACAGCATACAAGACTTCATGTCACAGAAATCTGGCCAGGCACAAACTCCAATTATGAATTTCTCCTTTGTGATCAGTTTCAAACGGTTGGCTCTTCCTTGTATTAAATTGGACGTTTTTCATACGTTGCTACCTAATCCAAGTCCCTGATTGGTCAAAGTTCAACCTGGTTCAACTTTCAACATTAAATGGCCATGCATTTAGTAAGTAGACGGTGTGAACCAGCCTTAGTATTTGAATCAGAAATGAGGAAATTAGTAGTTAGTGTGGACATTCTACGTGCACGTCTGTATCACACTCCGTGCATGCAGCATTCGTGTGTGAGGGGCCAGGTTTGCACCTTACTAATGACTCGAATATAGTACAGGACAGCATCACCCGTTTATCATGAGTGCATATAACTCCCATTAGCTTTATAAAAACTTCACAATACACTTGTCACACACAACGGTACGTTCTTGACGTCCCTTGAGGTGGCCGTACAAACCTCAACGGAACTGCAAGATACACCTGTGCTCACCTTAAGATGCAACCACTCCTTTCTACTACCTTTCATGGGCCCAGACAACCCAAAACCTGTAGCACCCGTAAGGGTCAGCCCCCATGGGTGCATGTGACTAAGGTTTTAACCTTTATCTTGGTTTGAAATCACACCAGATTCCCTTTCAGAAAACAGCAGAATAAGCATCAAAGGTTCTGAAGAACCATACCTTTTAAGCAAGATACACTGTAACAACCTGCCATGGTATTATCACAACAAACTTGCACAGTGACTTGTTTTTCCATCTAAATTTTACAAGAAAGTAGCAATTGGTATATATAGATGTCAGTTTCTGAGTAAACCTCAAACCTACACCTAATCAAAGCAGTTATGGTAGTCTGTAGTTCTATAATATGCTAACTCCAAACTGATTGTTGGCCCTGATAAAGGCACAGCAATAAAATGAAACAATCTGCTACTCTGACACTACAAGCAAGAGTCTTTGCTGCTCAACTGTTGTTCTCGGAGCAGAAATTTGCTCTTTGAACCAGCTTTATTTAACAGTTGAGCAGCATGCACACAGCATGAGCTGAGTCTCCGGGCTGGCCCAGGGACTGTTTGCTCCCAGTGTGGGCACATCAGATGCAGGGCCATTGGGTCAGAGAGCTGGCATCTTCACCCCCTGGCACAAATGGCTCCCTTCAGGAACACAGAGGCTGACACCAGACTCATAGCGAGCACCAGACAAACAGGGGCCTACTAAACAGCTTGTGATCATAACCAACAGCAGCAGAGAACAATGAACACAATTATTTACAAGAACACAGTCCAAATTTCTTTTAGCCTTCCCGAATTACGCCTGTTTGCGCTTGCTCCCCTTCGCTGGGCAGCACGGTGGGGCTGTGACCCTGTTGGTAAAATCATCAGTCAGACCATGTCCTTCTGTCTGTGCCGATCCTGCATCCTCACCAGCAGGGCAGGTTAGCATCAAGCCACAGTCTCTGCAACAAACTTCGCCTTACTTTAATCAAAACTTGTTGTTTTCCCAACTTTTTACAAAAGATGTAAAACAGAAACAAAATGTGTTGTGGTGTTGTGGAAAGATTGTTTCAAACAAGGTAAATCTATAATTTTGTGCAGCTTTAGACTGGATCAGAATCAAAGTATTTTTTATGTTTTTTAACATATTCAAAACAATAAACACTCTACTATAAAGTTCATTTATTCATTCATTTATTTTAACACTTTTGCCAATAGGCTGAAGCCCATTAATAAGCAATTTTGGACACTAAAATCACAAATTCTTTTTTGAATACACCAAATAAATATAAGAAAACAGAGAGTTGCTTGTTCCAAATTTTCCCAAGCCTTTGATATATGTTAAAAGAAAAGATTTAAAAGTCCAGGAGTCCACAGTGAGAAAGTCAAGGTGAGAACAGGAAGAAATAAAAACATTTGCCAAAATACTAATTTGACAAAATGTGCCAAATTTGACGGTTAAAACATGAGCAAATGTATTGGAATAAAACGACTTCTTGTTGTGTGGTTCGCTGTGGCACAGGGAGTCCTTAACAGCCTACCAGCAATGAGGAGTCAATCCTGCCAGTCATTACATTTGTCAAAAAAGTGAGTTCAAATTGAACGAGGCGTGATTCTGGTGTTGGGACACTTTACCGTTTTGCAATGGCTAACTTTGTGCATGTGTGTAGCGAGCCTCTGTCCCTGGGTTTAAAGCAAAACTGAAAGTTTAAATGTTGCAATTCCTTAAATGACTGTTATCGCGCCATAAAGATTTCTGCTATCTTCTTCATGAAGATATACACAATGATGCATCTCTTGCCAGATAGAAATGAAGGGATGCAACATGACAAGACTGAGAAGTGCTGCTTCAGCAGAGGAGCAAGTCTGATAAGTAAGATACACAATAACCAAACACAGAAACACACATTCAGTCTGTACAGTAACATGCCGTTTCATTTCTCTTCTCCTGAAAATTGGCTGAAGCCAGTCAAGAGACTCAAGATGAAGAGAGCAGAGAGTGTGGCACGGGCTCCTTCCATAAACAATAAACAACAGTAATCTTGTGTGCAGCCGTTTGTGTCGAGTGGCACACCAAGCCAAGTCCAGCATCTGAGAGGCGTCTGCTCCTCTTTCCGCCTTTGGCCTTGTCTCTTTCAATGGTTTATAAAAGTGTACATGTATGCGTCATGCCAAGTGTCTTTCTGTGTTCACTGCACAGGGCTTCTCTGTATTGTATTTGGAGGCTGGCTGGGAGTAAAAAAAAGTCAGAATTGGGAGTAGTGAGGGCAAGAAAAGAGAGTTGCCAGCGTGCTGCAGAGCTGCAGGGAGCTCCCCCAGATCCCAGCTGCTTAAGACTGACTGAGAGCTTCAGGCGAGTGCCAGGCTTTCTTGGCCAAACTGAGAGGGGCCCGACAGAATAGGCGGAATAGGAGGTTAGTGTAAAAAAAAAAAAAAAAAAAAACAATGCCAAGAATACTGTTTGGAACATTTTTTTCAATCTAAATTTACAGTATAAGATGTTTAAAACTATGAACCTAAGAACTTTCTCAACCACTTCTATGATGTTGTCCAGAGTCAGCGGTCTGAGCAGTAACACAGCGGCTTATCTGGAACTGTTCAATGCTTTATTTTGTCTAACAATCAAGGAAGCAAGTTTATTTTGCAGATAATTATAGCTTTTGTTGCAGTGATGGCAAAGATAAAGCAGGGTTCCGAACCATTAACCGGCTGTGCTTTTTCTGGCAAATGCCAGAACTAAGTTTGTAAAACAGAAAAAACTAGTGCAAACAAGATCCAGGGTCCCAGTGATCCAATGGTACCAATGCACAAAGCTAACAATCAATATGGCCTTTGGATAAATCACCAAGTTTCTCTAAACTACAACTTGTTCTAGCTGACATTAGACTTTTGTAAACAAAAATGTCTCCACCTTCTTGATCTACTCATGTCAAACGAGGCTTGAAGAAGAATGAAGTGACTAACAAAGCAACATTCCAGTCAGTTCTGAAGCCAGGTCTGAGTTGAACTGTTTGAGGAGGAATGTGGGCTCTGAAAGTCGGGGTTCTACAGTGAGCAGCAGAAAAAAACCTGTGGAAAATCCCTGGCTGATGGAGACACATTTGCCCTCTTTGCTGACCCAGGAACAGGCTGGGGTCCTAATCGTGGCACTTGGCAAACAGCAGAATTTTTCCATAGGTCCTCAGAGAAACCCCTTCCTCTGCAGAGGCAGGTAATCACAACAAGAGCACATCCCGCCCAGGCTGCAGGCCAATGTATGCAAGCCTGCTTTGTCCACCCCAGGAGGAGCAGGGAGACTATTTCTGTGTTTGTGACACAAACAAATGACCCATGCGTCACTCTGTTTGTCTGACGGCCTGCAAGGGAGCCTATGTGGGTGGTGTACATCATTGTGCACATTCACCCTGGGGCTGGCAGCAGGAAGTGAGCTCCGGCATGACAAGAGAGAAAGCCATCCATGGATTTGCTGTGTTCTCCTGAAAATGTCAGATCAGGAATTTTACTGCTGTTGGATGCATTTGCACTAAAATGTATAATTATCATCATCAACCAAATTAAAGTCCCAAAGCATTACCTTCACTAGAAGTGACTCTGTTCCGCTTCCTGCGCCAACGTTTTGACATACCCAACAGTGTTTCCATGGCTCCACGTTTTTCCTTTCGATCAGAGTTTTTTTTTTTTCCAAAATCTGAAAGGCCATTTGGCTGCATTTTATTATTAGCAGTGACTCTAATAAAAGTTTCGCCACAAAAGCATCACATCTATGATGTTAGCATAACAAAAACAACAAAAAAGCCAAACCCATCAAAATAAGAGGATGCATTTTGTGCATCATAATGGAGGATATTATCTGATTTTTATCATTTGTATGTTGAAATTTGGTTCCAACCATCAGCAAAACAGGGACTTAAAGAAACACTGGTCATCTTTTCATCTATTATCAAAGTGTTCCCAGAGGTTTTTAATTATGATTTCGTAGTTTTTAGCCCAAAAAAACCCCTGTGTCATTTTCTAGGACATCGTTCTCAGTTGTCAACACCTTGCAGCTGAAACACATCTTTTCAACAGAGGGCAAACAGGGAGGGAGATGCTCGCCAAAAAGTTGTTGGAAAGTTGCTGTAGAACTCAGGATATGTTTGCATGTCTTTGTTTTAAATTTGGACCATTTTCTATTTGAGTGGATGCTAAATGAGTTGCTTATGTAAGATACACCTAAGTAACTTGATAAACTGTGGATGGTTCCAGCTACTGTGATTTTCAAGCTGCAGTTTAAAAGCCAAAGTGCTGTCGTTTGAGTGACACTCACTGTGATCATTTACTGATCCAACCCATCCATGACAGTTTGTGGATTCACATGGTCTTCCCTTGTTTTAACAGAGTGGTTATTTGGATTGACGTTGGCTTCCTACTGTCCAGAACGTGTCTGTCTTACTTTTGGTATAACAAAGGCTTTTCTTCTCAGAGAACTTTCACTCACTTTTCCCTGTTTTGGATCATTCTTTGTGAACTCTGGAGGAAAAAACAGTTGATCAGGAGCTTTCAGAAACACCTCAGCCAGTATAAAACTCATCAAAATCTGCTACTGTGTTTTCAGAACATAAAGCACACTGGAACTGCATTAAGAGAAACAAAACAGTCACTGATTGCTTATGACTGCACTACCCAGAATGCCTAACAGGGCAAAAAGGCAGGCATAAAGGCTGATAGGATTTTAAATAAAACTATGTTGTTATTTTTGTTCTTCTCTTTTGTCTGGAATAAGCAGCATATGCAGAGAGAGAAACATGACAGGTAAGTCAAACGCTATTCAACTTATTCCCAATAGCTCTCAATTTTGTTCAGCTGTAACACATAAAATACAAAACTCTCACATTTTCAGTTCATTGTGTTGCAGCACAGTATGCATCACTCCATGAGGCCCCTGACTACAATACCCAGAAGAATCAGCTTCCTAGTTTTACCAAAGTCATAATAAAACATTTTGACATATATTTGAAAGCAGCGTACCACAGAAAATGGTTCAAAGTCAGTAAGCACAATCAGAATTCACAAAAAAGAGCACAGTTGATTTTTGAGAATGTATAAGGATTTTAGTTGTGCCTAAAGATCCAAAAAACATGGCACCCATCCTCCAGATTCCAATTTTTGGCAGATAATCACTTTGACCAGAGGAGTATTTGCAAATCATCAAGATGTTTTACTTCACAGAAGGGAGCTAAAATGATTAATTTGGTTAAATTCATATACATTTCAAAGTTCTTATATTATAAATAGGGATCCCACTATTGAGGCAGCCACTAGTTTGGCAATTCAAAAATGAAAGCAGAACAACAAATATGCCAGACAACTTTTTCTCCACACAACAAACAAAATGTAAGGAATACAGGCATATACCATCTGAATAAAGCAAAACAACCACATTCATCAGTAGAAGTGGATTGACTTACAGTGTAAACCTGCTCCCAGTTGATCTCAGATCCCTGCTGATCCTTGCAGCCATGATTGTGGTGTCAAGAGCCAAGAACTCCCCAAGAAATCATCCACGACAACTGCAAGCTTCCTGGTGCTGCTCTGTCTTTTTTAAGCTTCATGTTGCATCACTTTTCTAGTTTTCGCTGATGCTTTTTGGGATGTTCTTTATTTCAAAACGAGAATCTGTGGGGGAAAAAAAAGGAAACATATTAATAAGAATGCAGATGACATGCAGAGGATTGCAGTGTGGCAAAGCGAGAAATTTTATTTTATGATCCTCTGACATTAAATGGAGACATATTTACACTGGGCAGATCATGTTTTTTTAATCAAAACTCCACCCACTTTAAAAAAGATTTGAGCTGATTAGACGAGACAACGTAAAGACTGAATCTAATCACAGGGTCACCACCTGATAATAAAAAAAGAAAACACACCCCAATAAAATACACATTCAACCAAATGCTATATTTTTTGGACTGTAGCTTGCTTTTTTTGCATAGTTTAGCCAGGGTGCGACCTAAACTCAGCTGTGAACTAAATGTGATATTTAAAAAATAAATAATTAACATGTTCCTCATTTTCCCCACTAACAACCACTAGAGGACACTGTAGGTGTGTGCATCAGTATTTGCTCCTGAGAGCGAAGCAGAAGAAGAAGCGCCATTCAGTCTGATCAGTGGGTGGAGTCTAAAACCAACATGGAGGACAATCTGATCTGATGTGATGTTTGTCTTGTTTAAACAGTGACCATCATAAAAAGTTCTTCTAGTTTTATTCTCTTTTTCATGTTTTCCTTCTTGAACTAATGCTGGACAGCAAGTCATCAAACGGGGTCACGGAGAGACAAGAGTACTACTGAAAGTGGCAGTCATTCTAATACAGTTCCTTTAGTAGAACTTCTCTGTACTGGAGCAGTTTCTAGTCCTATGAACCCAGACATGGAGATGTGATTACCGATGCTTTTGTTGAGCTCTGCAAAATAAATTAATCTGATCTCTCAAAGTCATCCATGTCTTCTTTGCATTGTAAATGAGATATACAGTACGATCAATACTTCTATGTAGTGATGAGGTTAAAAACTTTTGATGGTAGCTTCTCCCACACAAGGCAGGCGCGTCTTGTTAATGAAGATATCAGAGAATTTGGTGTAGAGGTGGCGGATGTGAATTTAACACGTGAATCACATTTAGTGTGAATGAAGCATTGCGCCAGGCTTGCCAGAGTTCAGAAGCATTGCACATTTTTCCCAAAAGTGCGACCTGTACTCCAGTGCAATTTTATACATGAATGTTTCTTCTTTAGTAAGCATCAGTTGCATTCTGCAACTTTTAGTCTGGAGCAACTTCAAGTGCAGAAGATTAGAAGTCAAAATAACTAATTAAAAACACAAAGATAGCAAAAAATTGCGAGCTGTCATGAATGAGGCAGTAAACATAGAAAAACTTTGAAATCGGGCTGTACTTGAATTTCTTTTTGCTATAAAGGCCAACTTTTTACCATGGGAGTCAACAATAAACCGCTCCCATTTTATAACCGGCCTCCAGTGGTCATTTAAGGAATTGCAACATTTAAACTTTCAGTTTTGCTTTAAACCCAGGGACAGAGGCTCGCTACACACATGCACAAAGTTTTTGTTGAACACAGACTAAAGTCTGGAGGTAGCGCTACTGTATCTCAAATGGGGTGGCCGTGGTGCAGCGGTAGGGTGGTGGGCCTCTGATAGGAAGATTGCAGGTTTGATTCCCACCTTGCATGCCCATGTGTCGAAGTGTCCTTGGGCAAGACACTGAATCCCACATTGTCACAGTCTTCACCAGCCAGAAATAGCAGAGATGAAGGAAACATGACCTAAAAATTAGAAGATAGTAAGATTTATATTGTGTCCTTTAATAAACATTTTCCTTCCACAGTTATGTCTAAATTGCCATAATCTAAAATAAGTCATATGTCAGAATATGAAAAAGCCTCAACATGACTTTATTTTGACAAAAAAGTGGACTTAAAAATCAGAGCAAAATTTTGCAAAAAAGTGTAAAAATATTTTATAAATGCAAGAATATCATTTCACTTTATAGGTAATAAATTTGTTTGACGTTTACATGCATTACTTTTGTTTACCTTTCCTTTGGTTTCACCACATCATTTAGGGTTCTAATCATTAACTGTATATGAAAACTGGACGGAGTGACCCCTCCCCCCTGGTGGTCCAAACAGGAAGTGCCTACGGGTTCCAAGAAGCCAAAATCTGAAAGACTTTTATTTTTTTTAACCAGGTAGAGCCCATTGTATCAGGATCTCTTTTAAAAGGGTGACCTGGAGGGAAGGAGGGTTTAGTATCTTGTCAGATACACAGCAACAGCTGAAGGGAGCAGGGATCGAACTGCCAATCCTTCAATCATACGCTGACCTGCTCAACCACCTGAGCTACTACCACCCCTTCTTGATGAACAGCTATTATTACTCATTCTATTTGTCAGAATAATCCTTTTTGCTCGGATAGCTTTTTTTTTTTTTTTTAATTTAACCCTGTAAATCCTGAACCATTAAATAATTGACCGAAAATTCAAATTCTTTGGATTTGGAGCCTTTATAGTTCCCTCTGAACAAACAAGCAAAAAAAAAAAAAAAAAAAAAACATTTTTAATTTTGTATTTTATCTGATACATCAGGTCACACAGCTCAAATAAATCGTTTTTCCTGAGCTAACAAAAATATTCAAAGACACAAAAAAAATTACAAGAAATGTGTATTTCCATTCCATTGCTCTTGTGGAGGGCTGACAGACTCATGTATCAAATATGATACGTTCAGCTTTAAATACATGTTTACCTCTTTTTTCATATTTTTTCTGTAGTGCAAGTTATTACAGAATGGACAGTGAAATGTCCAAATGATCACACTACCACCACTGTGCTTGAATGCTGGCATTGTGCAATAAAAAAAAAAAAACAACTTCAGACAACCCGCAGTTCCTAAATGGTCAGCTGACAAACATTACAATATTTTTGTAACTAAAAGCAGGTCAGTTTTTTTTTATTTCTGCAAAGTATGACCTCGAGGTAAAAATGCTAAGACGCACATTTCTAAAAAGACAAAAACAAGATTAAGATTTAAATCTTGTATTGGTTTTGTGAATGTGCAGACTCTTCTTTGTAAAATGTAATGAATAGTCTGTCATAAATCAGCTATAACTCCTCTTTATTCAAGTTTAATACATACAATTGAGACTCTTTCAGGTATATCTATGAAAAGTCACTAAACTATACTAAATATAGATGCCCATGACGCACTTCTGTAAAATATGTAAAAAGGAGGGAAAGGTGGTGAAAGAGTCCTGGGGCGTCAAATTAAAAACACAAAAGGTCAAAATAGTATTTAAAAAAAAGGTCCAAGTCGAGATCAATGTGAAATTAACTTGAAACGAACAAAACCTGCAAAACATAGAGCAAAACTATGCATTTAATTCTTAAAAATGTGTTATTTTACTCTTTATCCAAAGCCTTTTATTGTAATTATTTAACTTTTTCCAACAGCCAATATAAGGCAATATAATAATATTGAAATGTAAATAAAGTCTCTTTTGCAGCAAGGTGAAAAACGATGATTAAATATTATGAGAAAGAAATGTAATACCTCTGTATTATTTTTTTCATTAGTTTTGTTTTGATATGATTTTCCAGATGACTAAACTTTTTTCTAACCAATTTTTCCCCCTTTTTTTTTTTTTTTTTTACAACCACTGTGAACAAAGTGAGATTTTCCACAGCCTCCTTTTACCATGAATGTTTTACATGACCGCTGTGCTCTACTTGTAAAAGTGAACAGGTCAATAACACATGGTAACCTAGGAAAAACTCTGTAGCTCTGATGATTTTATTTCATGTGATTTATTATATAGATTTAACCTCTCATAGTAAAAGTCTATCACAAACCTTTAAATCGTCTTTGAATGAAATCACTTCTGCAAATGTTTAACGGCAGAAACGGCTACTTTAACAAAGAAATAACAAAATAAATAATGTATGCAAAGATAAAAATATAAATAATCAAGTATGCAACTTTTTTTATTGTTGTTGCTAGTCAACAGAAGGCTAAAACTCTGCTAAAAATATTACAAGATAAGCAACATTAATGTTTAAAAAATATCAGCGATTCACGATGGTGCAACTTTGTTTATAACTCTCTGTCTTCATACACAATCTTTCAAAGCTGAAACATCAAAGCGTCTGGAACGGCGCCACTGCTTACAGTCCAAGTGACCACTCATTTCAGCTTGGATAGGGTCCTAAAAGTTTTTGACATTGTCAAGGAGACAGAAAGCTGTTTCAGACAAACTTCTTCCCTCCTGGCTCAGCGTTCTTACTTTCAAAACCAACGACGGAGGATCAAGCACATAAACAGTTGGATGTTGAGGTTTAAAGCTGAATTTTTTTTATTTCTGAGAGAAATTTCTGCTTCAGTTTATCATTTAAAGCTTCAATTCTATCTAAAACGCAAAGCTGAAGTTGTGTTTTTGTTTGTTGTGGCTCTTTTTCTCTAAGACAATCATCTTTCATCTTCCACTCCCTCTCCGTTGGCCTCACTTTGTTCAGGACGCACACCCTCCGTTATCTGTCACTCCCATATTTTCCTTTCTGCCCCTCAGCGGCCCCTGGCAGCATCTTGAATATTCATAACTGTCCTCTGATGAGCATGCTAAATGGGTGTCAAGATGATTTGGCCACATGACAGAAGTGGATTGTCTTTCATAAGCTCCAACTTGAGCAAGAACAAGGCAACGAAAAGGCGGGGAGGAGAGACGGAGGTTTTATGGGGGTTACGGTGAGCCAATCAGATCTTTGGAGCAGGACGGTTGACGCTAGGCCTGAGCAGCAAACGAAGGTCAGTGGAGGGGCGGACCCCTGCGGTGGCCCTGGGGGTGAAAGTCATTGTCAACAAGCGTTAATGGGTTCCAAAATTCCTCGACTGAGCAAAACCTGTGAACAACTGGGAAACGAAAGACATTTGTGATTCAAATAAGATCTCAGTGGGCTTTGCTGTGAGGTCTGCTGTTGGAGGAGATTCTCAGAGGAAAGAAACACAAATTCCTGCAAGGATAAGCAAACCAGGTTTCCTTTTTTTTTTATTCTTCCAACTGCTGCAAAGTTTCATAGTTTTACATCACAAAACTGTGGGATTGAAATGTAAATGCTCTAAACCGTGAACAAAAAAATGTTAATATTTAAATCATTCTCTGCAGCAAAGTGAACATGGAGAAGAGAGCTTCTGTGACTCCCTGTTGCTTTTTGTTTATAAGATTCAGGTTTTCCCTTTATCCATAAGTGTCAAAATAGAAACAACAAATTGGACGCCAATTTCAGCCTTGTTCGACTTTGAAGGTGTGAAGTATAACTACCACTGATAAAAACTGCCTCTTTTTTGCTGTTTTTTGTAAACGTTGAAAGCTTGTGGGTTGCAGGTTAGCGGTCAGCACAGCCGTTTTAAGAAATTAGTGGATGCAAGAGGCTTGAGTTGGATGTAGTGGGGAGAAGCCAGTAGTTTTCCAAAATAAAACTTCCTTCGGGATCAAATAATAAAAGACACATATAGGTTGTGTTTTTCTTCTTTGCGCCCCAGTGCCAACTGTCCCATGGACTGTTCCGGGGGTTGGGTTCCACTGGTTTGTTTTACATATAAAATACACATAATACTCTAAGGACAAATGGAAATGGGACAACAATGTTTTTATATTAAAGGATTCAACATAAAATGTTTGACAGTTTCAGTTGATTGGTTTAACTGTTCCGGCAGAAGAGTTTGATTCCCATTTACCCTGTCAACGAATATATTTAGGCAACATTGGAACCACAAAGTGAGGCCTGATGAGCCCATGGACAGCAGACAAGGACCACCTACCACTGTGAAACCAGTCCATGGAGATGACAACAACATGTGCATGCACACACACAAACACACGACAGAAACTTCATTCAAAATTCACAAACCTGCCTGCTAATCTTTGCTAAATCTGCCCCCTGTTTGGCTTTATCTATCTTTTGTTATCAGCACTGCAACTGGAGAATGGCCGGAGGTCACAAGGGTAACACTTCTTTTCCAGCACCTACTTAAAGAGCTGGGGGCGGGACCGGGAAGACGTGCAGGACAAGGGGTCTTTCCTCACTCAACTCCACAAACTTTCACGCCTCCATCTTGCCCGACCCCCCTCCGATATTTTCAGTGCTCTGATTTTTTCTGAAAGTCTTTTTTCTTTTATTTTGCCTTTTCCTTTCCTCTAGAACCCAAATAAAACGTGTGATGGATGAGTGAGCAGCAGTAACACCTCCCCCATCAATCTGCAGCTGGGTTTAGAGAGAGGAAGGAAAGGTTCTCCCTTCACACGCCTCCAAAGCATGAGCACCCCCCAACCTCCATTCACACAAACCCTCACGTTTGTGTTGATACTCTCAAATGGACCCACACTTGTATACTCAGCTATATTACATAGCTGCTCTTTAGGCTACAGCTAGGAGAAGTACAAAAGGAGTAATATTTAAAACATAAAAACAGCACATACATACAGAAGCCATGACATATAGGCACTAGAGCCAAACCTCAGTGCTCACACCTTTAATTCAACTGAGCAGCCACTTCACTGCATCAACAGCAACAAACTGATAAGACACGTATAATAAAGAGTGAACAAAGGAGGCTGAAGAAAAGAGCTTTGGAGGACAGAGACACCAAATGGTCCTCGTTAGTGGCTGCAGAGCACTGAAGGATCTGAACAACAAAGTCAGTGTGTCTGCGAACACCACCAGCACAAGAAGTGAATTCCAACCCAGTGTCGTCACTGGGAGCAGGGGAACGGCCGGGAAGTAGTTTAAGAAGATAAAAGAAAATCTTAGTTTAACTCTGTGGGTATGTTGGTGGGTGGTGTTGTTAATATAAGTTCTACATATACAATATGTGTGTGCACATGTGTGCATGCATACACAATGGGCTGGCATGTGGCAGTCTGCAACATGGGAGGTTGTTATCCTAGATGTAAACAAGATTAACATTATGCAGATTATGGTTAAAGAAAAAACATATTAGGAATTGTAGAGTGCATGTGCACTGGAAAAACACCCTGCAATTGCAGATAGTGGTTTATTCAAAGATACAGAACTTCAATTGTTTTAGAGAACATGAGATCAGGAAAAAAAAAAACTTGCCTGTTGCTGACAGCATATTTAAGAGTCTAATGAGAATGCCAACTCAAAAACCTAGATCCCAACGGCGGTGGATTCTTTGCCTCACTTTAAAAGTATGCTATAATTTGAGCCATTTCACCTTAAACATCAGAGATTCAGCTAAGTGTTGATGTTCTTTGAATTAGAGAAAGTCTTCAACCATTTACACAGATTTCTGCGTCAAATCAGATGGAAATATGTTAATTCTGTAAATGATTGAAGACTTACAAAAAATCCAAGAACCTGTGTTATGTTGTGTTGCTGTCAACATCTCTGGTATTAAAGGGTTAAATTCTTCTACAAGAAAAAGAGTTTGCTTTGAGATAATGGACCCCTCAGGTCAGTCTACTAGGTGTTCATGCTTTTTTACATGAATCAATCAATCAACTAAGCATTTAGAATTAGGATGTGAACTTAAGTGTATTGCTCATCCTAAATCCACAATTTATAATTATACATGTATCACACCAACTTTATGATTTTGTCTTCAGGAATCAAAGGTACCACAACTTAAACTAACAATATGTACAAAAACTAAAAGAAAGTGAGGCAGGCTAATGAGATGTAAACAGTTCCAGGTCCTCCATCCTAGCTAGTAAATGCTGGTTATTTCAAGCATACTGAACCAAGCTAAACATAGCAGAAAACTTCTAAAATGGTGTACAGAAGAGAGATGGATTGATGTGGATGGATAAATAGACTCAGACAGAAAGCTTAAGTAACAGCTGTGAGCATTTGAAGTGAAACATTCCGGTGTGCTTGAAGCCGTGCACACTCCAGCGGGTTTCCTCTCAGCTCCATGTGGTATTCGTCCCCATCTATGATCCACAGAGTGGGAGCGTAAACTTCAAACTTTCCCAAGGATACCATCAAGTCACATGCTACTCTCGCCTCCCTCACTGCGGAATTACACTGCTGCCCTCTCTTCCCACTTTTCTCTGGCACTCCTTTTCCCTCCACCGCCTCCTCACTGCCATCTGTTGTATGGCACATCTTTACTTTTTGGATATCATATGGGAAACAGACTTTACTGAAGATATATGCTGAAACTTACAGTTTATTTAAATTAATTTTGATATCTTCAAGTTGGCTACAGTGACCCTGTGACCCTGAGAGGTACTCAGCAGGATCTGAAGATGGATGGATGGAGATCTTGAAGCTGTTAGGTTGTGGTGCTCATGGCTTCTCTTTAAAGAAAATGGCAGCAACCTTAAGCCTCAGTCACATGCATCCGTACAGGTTTTTTGATTGCCCTGGCCCTTGGAAGGTCGCGTACTGACCCCTTACTGACTGCACGCAAATCCTACAGGTAAGATTCTCTGGGAACAGGAACACTAATTTCTAACCATCTTTCTGTTCAACTTGAACAGCATTAACGGGCTTCTTGCACAGCCCACAGGATTTGGAGGGTTGTAAAAATAAAAAATCCAAACGAAATGCCTGCATCTCACCTATTTCCACCTTACTTACCCTTGAGTGTTGTATTAATGTTCGCCACAACCAGTGACTTGCAGCATATCCATAGAAAAAAATGTGCATTCATATTTTGTGTCTACAGTTCACAGAGTATTCCATCTTGATGTTTCTCGCAGGCCATCTCTGAAAAGGTTTGCCCATTTTTCACTTGCAGACAGCCAATTCCTCGCCGTGAGGGCAGTTGTGACGAAAGGCTGATTTCCACTGCAGTGCGTCTCTGTTCCGTTGACACAAAAAAATTCAAAGTTCATCGACCAATTGGAATGTCTACATCAGTCATGTCTGCGTCTGGCATCCGTCTCTCCGCAACGCAACAGACGCTTTATGAATGGGTTCTATTTGGAATCCGTTGCAGCAAAAAGCTGGAGAACTGGAAACCGGTTTCAAAATAAAAGCTTCTGTTGTACTTTCAAAATAAAACTTTAACAAATGTTATTTTATATGTAAGGCGACATGTGTTAACGCACCTCAGATAACACGGGTGTCAATTTCGACAAGGATGACAGCCATTTAATTCTGGTAGTACAAAACACAACATCATTTATGACACAAAACATGCATTTTACAAGGTTGCAGTGGAAGGAGAGGAAATGGGGCCTGATTGCTTAAGTTTTAAATGAGCAAAGAGAGCGGGATGAACTATTCAACACGGGGGTGGCAAGGACTAACCACTCCTCCAGGAGCTGGGGAGGAGGGCGATGTGCAACAGAGACTTGGTAAATTAATTGACGGTCGTGAGACAAACTCACCACGCAATGCGACGGAAATGTACCACAGACGGATCAGTAAAAAATCTGGGGTAAGTCGTTAGGTGCTAACATGAGTAAGGCCCTAGCTCAACCACCAATTGATTGTTTGAAATGTGTTTATAATGTTTAATAGCCTAAAGGCTGATCTTTGCTTAACTATCAGATACTTCCTGGAAAAAGTTGAAAATGTGTGAAAACAATTGGGATTATATAAGCTTAATAGGTCATTTTTTAAGAGATTTCTTTTTTTTTACTCTGCAACCATGTCCAGAGTATAATATGTGCTTCTTCTTATGTTACCCCTCTGTGCATTTTGCAGATTTTCCACTTATAATAACCTTAGTACATCTTTCAGAAAAGCACATTAGTCATGAGAAAATTATAAAACATATAATAGTATATTGTAGGCATCCCTCAAGTGATAAGACTGCAATTTGTGCATGAACAGCCCATATTGTCGAGAGTGGGGCAAATAAACATTGAATATTTTTGTGACAATTGAGTGTATGGCTGCCATCTTTAAGAGCCATTTAGGATTCTGGAACTGGTTCCACAGTTCATGGTCATTTCCTGCCTTGACATTCAGCACTGTTTGTGCAAAAATAATTTTGGTTCCCTCCATGAACTGCTACCTTAACGTGGTGGAGGGGTTGGAGGGCTCGAGTGATCTCAGAAGCTATGCTATCTGGGGCTTCAGCTCCTGGTAGGGTCTCCCATGGCAGACAAGTCCTGACGAGCCAGAGAGAGAGCGATTCAGAACCCCTTTATGAGAAGTTTAATCACAGATCCTCTTACGTCACCAAGATTGGTGTTACTGTGACCCCATCCTGGAGCCAGGCCTAAGGTTGGGGCTCGCAGGCGAGCGTCTGGTGGCCAGGGCTCCTCCTACGGGCCCCGTTCAGGTAAAGCCTGAAGGAATAATGTGGGATCACTCTCCAGTGGGCCCTCCAACTGCCAGAGAGCACAGAAGGGGCCGGTGCAATGTGGCAGTCAAAGGCGAGTGCCTTGGCGGCCTAAACCCCAGTCATGGAACCTGGCTTTAGGGACATGGAACGTCACAGTCTGAGCTTGTGCAAGAGGTCGAGAGGTATCGGATAGATATACAGTGGCTTGCAAAAGTATTCATACCCCTTGATCTTCTCCACATTTTCTCACATTATGACCACAAACATTAATATATTTATTAGAATTTTATGTGAAAGATCAACACAAAGTGGCACACACTTGTGAAGTAGAAAGAAAATTATATAAAAGTTTTTTTTTTTTTTACAAAAAAAATGTGAAAAGTCCAGTTTGCAAAAGTATTCAGCCCCCCCCGAGTCAACACTTTGTGGAACCCCCTTTATCAAGCTCTCAATTTACCGCTGGGGCTACGTTCCTATACTCACCTATGGTCATAAGCTCTGGGCCATGACCAAAAGAACGAGGCCCCGGATACAAGCGGCCAAAAGGAGCTTTCTCTGTAGGTGGCTGGGCGCTCCCTTAGAGATAGGGTGAGAAGCTCAGTCATCTGGGAGGAGCTCGGAATAGAGCCGCTCCTCCCCAACATCAAGAGGAGCCAGCTGAGGTGGCTCGGGCGTCTGGTCCTGATGCCTTCTGTACGTCTCCCTGGGGAGGTGTCCCGGGGAAAGACTCTATGTCTCTCTGCTGGCTTAGGAACGCCTTGGTGTCCACCCCAAAGGAGCTGGAGGAAGTGGACGGGGAGAGGGAAGTCTGGACATCTTTACTTAGACTGCTGCCCTTGCGACCCGGACCAACAGAAGAAGATGGATGGATGGAAGGCTCATTGGTAATTAATAATAACCGTAAATAAAAATTCCTTAAGTTTTTATTTGAAGTTCAAGTATTGTTTATTTAAAAAAATGCTGAAAAGTACAACTGCAAAAATTATTTAAAAGATGTTTAATGTTTAAAATCTCATTAAATAGAAATATTCAATAAAATGACATTTGATTGGTGTCATTAAAACAAGATCTGTAGATTTTGATAGAAAGCTTATGAGCACCAAAGTGATTGTTGCCTACTGTTTTTTTTTTCTTGAAAACCTTAAGAAAGTGGAACATTATTTGATATGAAATTTATTTCATTAATTTTCCCCTTTCCTTCCCTTTCTCCTCTGACCAACTTTTGGCCTATACTTGCATACTAAAACACTCAGCATTTGTTTCTTAATTTTACATGGCTTTTTATATTTTTCCTTCCAGGAACATTTTGCTGTTTAGTCCCAACTCTTCTGTGTCCAAATGCCCAATACACGGCTGAACCTCTTCACCTCCACATATGGCCAGGATAACTGGAGCTGCATTGTGTCTGTGTGTGTCCCCGTGATCTTGGCTGTGCTTGTGAGTCCTCCGGATTCTGGAGCTCCAGTTGTGTGGGTAACATGAAGCTTTGACCCAGACCAGCTGCCACAGATGGGAGAATACAACAGTTAAGCACTAAAGAGGAGCAAAGGCGGAAGTGTTGTTGTCACCAGCTGGCTCAGTGGCTCAGCCAGTGCAGTCGGTAAGACGAATGCAGCAACAGGAACGCGTGGGTGTACATGTGGGCTGCAATGAGGCCCCTGAAGTCGAAGAGGGCAAGTGTTGGCTTGTGAGAACAGCATGCTACTTTAGGTACAGTGCATGTATCCACAGCTGCATGTGTGTGTGCACACAAGTGTGTGTGTGGGCTGCTCAGAGAGCTGGCTAGGCATGACGTACTAGCAGGCCGGAGCATTTTCTTTTGACCTTCTTCATGCTGGTGACGTTTTGTTGAAAACTGCTCAACACTTAATGTCAAAATGTTACCACAGCATAAAAGCAACAAAAATCCCTTTTATGTGTTAGATGACCGCACACTCCGTCCTTTGTTCGATCAAAACTAATTTGCTTATTTCATCAACTTTAGGAGGAATTTCTGCAGTCGGAAAAATGAAATATTTTCTGTTAGAGGCAGTCTTAGGTTTCTTAAAAAAAGAAAAGTTTAAAAATAAGCAAGATTCGTGCATAAAGCAGGATTTTTTCCTGTTAACATAAAGAGGCTTCCCCTTCCTTTTGAGCTTTTCTGCCTATACCTCTGAGTCCTACACACAAATTTCAGTGACTTTTTTGTGCTGCTCTAAAAATGATCACTGCAGATGCTTCAGAAGTCTCTTCAGTTTAGGAGCTAGTTGGGAAAATTACTATAAACCTGCTGAGATATTGATGGCTTCACTTTCCTGTTCGGTTTCAAAATGAGCTCTTGTGTTTCCACTTCAATCTTTCCATATTTACGTCTGTGCTTATAAAAAGTCCAAGGCCAACATTCCCGTTCTGTCATCATGTCATCCCACCCTTTCCTAAGAGCAGTTATTGTTAAGTGGTGGCATTAGGTTCAAACAAGGGGAACTGTCCATTTCAATCAAACAACTTATCATGCGCCTGTTCAGGACAACCTAGCTACATAACAGCCCTCCCCACTTAACATCCCAACTCTTTCTTTGCATATCCTTCAAACTGCTTTGCGTTTGGCATGAAAAAAATGATAAATGATGGGTGCGTATTAATGAGTTGTCCTTTCAGTGCGTAATGGTCAACTATCCTTCACTGTTTAACCCTCCGTTCCATGCAATTAGTTGCCTCAAGTCCTTGTCTAGCTAAAATAATACTTTGGCTTCCTGCTTGTCTCCCAGCCTTGCAATATTTCTTCAGCCTTATCAAAGGGGGATTTTAGCAGACTCCTAATTCCAAACAATGTCAGGGATTAAAATGCAGCGAAGGCCAGAAGTGTCAAAACAAGGTAGACAATGGAAGATGGAAAGGAGGCTCTGTGAATCAGGGCAGTTTTACAAATAAAGATTCAACTATAAAACTGATTCAAAATACAAGCCAAAGAAACAAAAAATAAGTTTTGAATCCACTACAAAACACTGAAATAAGATTTGACTTAAATTGTGTTTTCATCGGTGTGCATTACTCTGTTGAGATCAGGCATGCCTAAAGGTCGGCCCGCAGGCCAAATGCAGCGTTCAAACTCCCACTGACCCGCAGGCTCCTGCCATAAAATCAATCATGTGGGCCCCCAGCACAATTTCTTGGTTCTGATCAGCAAAATGATGTTATAAGCCGTTGTAAAACTTTGGCAATTGCATGTGGCTACATGACCTTCTGAGCTTTAAGGGTCAAACAAGAAAAACATATGTATTTGTTTCTGTGATCAAGAGCACATTGGTTTATACTGCTGAGTAAAATAACACTTTGTGTCATTTTCCTGTTCACATGATTCAAATTTAGAAGTTTACGGTGAGAATCCTGAATAATATGCATTATTTAATATGTACCCAGATTTAATTTAATTTTCTTTATCTTATTTCTCGTCTTCAAATATGAAATTCACAAAAATCTTTATAAAACCATAATTAGATGTTTTTTTGTTTTTAAAGAAATGAAAAGTATCTCAATACAATACAATTTTCACTAAAAAGTTCAAGTGCATTTAATGTTTTAAAGGTTAAAACAATGTTTGGCCCTCACACACCTCACCAAATCTGGCCCTCTTTTGACACCCCTGGTTTAGATCAAATTTTTTAACTTTTTTTTGTATTTTTGTATTATTTCTAAAATCAATTTGATATGTTTTGCTGGTAATTGTCCTTGTTTAATTCCAAAAGAGATGCTTGGAAGTCAGTAACCCCCAGTCTGTCTCCTGGGTGGGAGTTTAGGCCATAGAGTTAGTTCTGTTTTGGGTACAAAAAACCTTCCACGGTGGCTCTGGTGAAAACAGCTGGGATTTGTGCAGCTTTAGGCTAAAATTAAAATGACACATGTTGTGTTCAAGTATGGGCCAAAAGAACAGTAACTTTCATTTACTTCCTGTTTATGTTGTGGTGGGCTTAGAGGGGTGCATGTCAAACACAAACTGGTAGACTTCTGGCCAGCTTTGCAGCTGGCATACAGCTCCTTTGAGATTAGTTGACCAAACTAAACAAAAGGTCTACATGTTGGAACAAAAACAATGAGTCCACAAGCTGTCAAAAACAACCAACGCACAACCATAAAAAACAAAGGCTTTAAATAGGGTTGGTGACAGAAAATTCTTTGTCGACCGTGACCTTGGGAAGCCAAACAAATTAAGAGAAAGTTCTGTTAGACCGACATGTAAATTAAATTGTTAGGATCTAATTTGAATAAAAACAAGTCAAGCTGCACCCCACTATTGCTTAAAATCACAAAAAAGGATGTAGTGGGAATTAAGATACTATTTAGGCTTTAAAAGCTCATTTTCTCACAGCCAGTTATATTGTTTAGTAGCTGTTGTGTTCACACAACATCTAAATGTAAGGATTCCTTTACAGCTGAGAGAAGTTGAAATATCCACATTAATCATTTGTATCAGGCTCCATTTATGCTTTATAGGAAAATAGTCAAAGGAAAGAAAAGTTGAGGCGGAAGACAGAATTGCAAATATTGTGTAAATTGAGACCACATGAAGGACTGACGGTAAGATGGCATTTCTCACCAGTTTCTGAAAAAGTCAACCCAGTTTTCCTTTTCTATCAAGATCCGACTCTGAAGCGCTCTGCGCTGCTGTGAGGACAGCTTCAATTCTCACTGACGTTTCTGTTCTGTGCAGAAACAGATTTTCTCATAAGTGTGCAGGAGTCGTGTGAAGGATTTTGGCTCAGAATGTGTGACGGCAGTGGAGCATGTCTGTGTGGGGGCCTCATTCATGGACAAGAAAATATGATGTGGTCAGTAAATACATATGGGTCTGTGCATCTCTTTCTCTGTCTGTGTGAAGTGCATTCAAACCACACCCTCTTCTAGAAAGTTTCAGCTTACTTTGATGGGAATCTTGTGTGTAGATCTCTGCAAATTACAACTTTTTGATTCTTTCTAACTTTTAGGGTAAATTTTAGACCAGGAAAGTTTTTTGATTTATTTTCTCTGGTTGGCCAGAAATCATGAGAGCAGGTGATGATTATTGTCCTGTTAGACACATTTCAAGAAATTCTGGTTGCCATTTTGCAAATATGAAGACCTTTGGAGTTTGATCCGGGCAGGTTTATATTCACACTGTAGGTGAACCATACCAGAGTCCATTTGGCATCGGACTGAGACGGCCTCCTGTCATGGAAGATGCAGGACAACTCAGAACGCCAACCAAGATGGGAAAACCTCAAACTAAATCTTGAAACAAAGCCTGCACAATCTTCCGTTCAGTGAAAGAGACAACAAAACTCAGACTTTGATTGGGACATACCAATCATGAGGACTCAAAACAGTGGAGCCAAAATACTAATCCATTTTAGTTAACTAACATGCAGGCAGCTACATGACACCCCTAAAGGTGCATTATGGGGTAAGGAAACTGTCAATAAGAAACATACTCACAAAGACAAAATACTGCATAAATAAATACTTTGTGCACAATTTTGCAGAAAAAATATAAATACATCATTTAGTTTTAGGTTTAACACATCTGTTTTGAATACTCTTTGTCTTTGTTTGGAACACGAATTTCTCCAGAACAGTCCCGGAACATAAATTTTTCACATTGCGCATACGTGTTATTATTATTTTAATTTAACTAAAATAAAATAAATTATTTTAGAATGTTATTGATCCCATTCTTGTTAGCCATAGCTCTGTTGAAAATGGAATAAAACAGATCATATTACAGTGATCTCCGGCCACATTTTGTGGTCGTCAGGCGACAGCAGCTGACCGTGTAAACAATGCAGCAGCGGATAGTTTCAGACCCAGAAGTGGTGGAAAACAGCCCAAAAGGACTAGCAGACATATCACTACACTCATTAGGTGCAAAAAAATATATATACAGGGACAGACTGTCTCCCAACAGTAGCCGGGACGGGCTCATGAAACCCCACTGCCTCGAAAGGGATACAGCGGGTTAAGAAAATGAATGGAAGTTCAGGAGATGCGATCCACCATATTGGATGTGTATTCTACCCGCTGTCACTGAAAACATCACGTGCCCAAAGTTAAGGCTCTGATTGGTTGACGCGATGCAGCGACCTCCCCAGAGTTTAGATTTTTTTTTACTCTGACCCGCCACGCCTACCTCTCAATTCAAGCTGTTGCAAGACCTTTGCACCGCACCTTTGCGCTCAAATTGCCCGCAGGACCTCAGATTGCTTCCATACTTTTGACTTTCATTTTACAAATGGACACACGGTGAAGTATTTTCATCAGGCTTTACATTTGTTGCAGTTTTGCCAAAAGGTAAAGAACCGGAGGATGGATACAAGGTTCTTTAAGAAGAGAAATATAACAACCAATCAATGATTGATCAGAAATAGCATTTTTTGTCAGATCAATATTACACAGTTAAGAATACTTTTGTTGTACACATATTCACGTATAATCGGAGTCGTACCAACACGTGATGCTACATGTGACCTTTGGAATATGCCACGACACAAGTCACAGAACCAAAATGACTCACAAAAACTCAAGCAGTGATCAGGAGTAGTATACTTGTCTCCTCTATTCAAAGCTAGTAACGCATACTGCCACTTGGGGTACAATGAAGCCCCATACAATTAACAATTGGTTGCATTCCCTTAAGGATGTTCCCAGACAGAGGTGCTAACCATATCAATACTGTCTTGGCTCCCTCCCTTGCCTGCAGTACTGTGGTATCATATCTGGCCTCTTTGTGCATGGGGGGATTTCCAACCACTGAAACGGTGAGCCGGTTGGGAATGGACAACCGACCTCTAGCAGCATTTCTTTAACAGTGTGGGAAAGGCGCATCCCACAAGGGACTGAAAGTGACATGTGCACCCACATGATTTTGGGCCGGCCTAAATGGGAGGTATTGACATTTGCTGAATGACTGTGTGAAGGTGACAGGAATCAAATGATATTAGGAGAAGCGGAAGCCCCCAAGAGAAATCCTTGTAAACTGTCAATTATTAGCCATCTTCAAACAGAGCCGGGTATTTTTCCTGTGGATGCGACAAAGCGAGGGGTTATCTTTGTCTCATAATAAAGGTGTGACAAGGATGTGAGCTCTGAAATGATACACCAATCTTATCATAGAACCTAAAAGTATATGGAATGCAGCCAATCTAGATGTTTCCAATGCATTCTGTAAAAGCCTTCACCTCTTCTCATAAATAAAACAACAAAGACAACAGCAGTTAGGATTATGTGTGCGTCTTCTTTGTCCTCAAGTATGTTTGGATTTGAAAATGAGCATCTTTCAGTTGATATTATCATTGTTCAAAAACACCTGGGAGTACTGCTTGTCAATGTGCACCAATAATCATGATTGTTAAAGCAGAAAATTCTACTTTTCCAATTTTTATTTGAGTCCACTCTGTAGGAGATGTAGCTAACCTCTCCTCTGCTAATTTTTAAAAGGTCTGGTTTAAATACATTACAAAGTTTGAGAATTTATTCAATTTTTATGACATACAGAATTAAAATAATAATTATTATTTTGTTAGCTGTGCAATGAAGCCAGTAAAGTAAAATCATTAATAGAATGGCAGAGACATCAGTCCTGAATAAGTCACTTACATAACAACAGCTCTGTCAAAGAACAAGATGTGACCTTACACATGAAAACCCTATAGAAAGATAAGAACAATAGATCGATAGATAAAAATGATGTAAAAGCCTTTTAAAAAGCCTATTAAATTTTTTTTACATGATTAGAAATGTGTAGTGATTATTACTGGATCAAAGTGATAATGTTTTCTGATGATAATCAATGTGTAATACATAACTATTACATGAAGTCATAATCAGGTTTACTCAAATGATGTAAGGATGTGTTCTGAGGATAGTCTCTAACCGATCCCTTTATTTTTATGTATTTATATGTGTCTGCTTCTTCACGCTCACTTTTAAGCAACAAATCAAACTCTAGCTGACTTTAATTGATAATGATTCTATTAATTGAATCTAATGTAACTTGTGCACTATTCAATGACGCAAAAATATCTAATTATGACTTTAAGTAATTACATATTCATCATCTTCAATCATCTTTCATTTAGTCTTTAATTTCTATTCAAAGTATTACTTTCTCAAATAGATTTGATGTCTTTGTTTGTCTTTTTTTAGGATGTAGTATCCAATTATTTTCAATGCTTAAAATCAATCCATCAACTGAAATCAAACATGAATAAAAAATGTGAAAGTGCTCCTTGGTCAGTGCATCATTTGTTTACTAAAAAATTAAGACTTTACTGCAAGTTAATTTACATCGACTGATCTGTACATTTGTCAATAATACAAAAAATAAATACATTAAAAAAAACAGTAAAAATTTAAAACTGATATTAAAAGTGAATCACATCGTCACTAGAACAAAGAAATAACACATTTATTTACATCAACTTGCAAAAAAAGGTAATGAGGTGTCTGTGTGATTGACTCATTAGAACATTCTGCTCAATGGTCAGTAATGAGGAAACAAAAGATAAATCAGACCAACACGGCGAGCTCACAAGCCATTTTTCTCCTCACAAATGTGTAGTGTCAGAGACAGGCTGGCATATGTGGCTCGCAACGCAACTTGTGAATAGGAATGCCAGCCATTTGGCATGTACAGTACAACAGATGAATGGCTATTGTTGAGGGCTTTTACTAGGCTGTGTTGACAGGGGGCTAAAGTCAGTTCTACAGACACACTGGACAAAGACAGCCCAATGTATTTTACCCACAGATTTTCTCTGGGGGCCTTTTCACAGTTAATCCACAGACCTACGAGGAGCAGCGGGACAAGTCAGTAATGCTGCTCCACCTCTGCAGAGGCTTTAGTCTGGCAGCATTGTGGAAGTGAATAAAGGAGCTGGACGCTGCCTTCTGTGTCTCTGAAGTCACTTTTGTTAAACTGATCCTGCTCCCTGACACTGAGCTATGAGCACGAGGCTAGCAGGTCACTGGCTCATTTTCATCATCAGGTAAACTGCTGTACAGCCTGCTGTTACCAAACTTTGGTTTGAGTGGATGCTTACACAGCTGTTAAGAACATACTGCCATTCCCTCCATAATCTTGGTTTTCTGCTATTTTTGCGTCTTTTTGCCCTTATTATTTCTGGACAATCAAAATCTCGTTTGTTTTTGTTTGAATAAAAAGCAACGGAAATATTTCAAATTTCACGTGATACCCACCTCCATGGTGCTTTCTCACAGAACTTAAACCCCATTTTCTTTGAATGAGAGTTTGCTATTGTTTGAGAATTGTCCATCCAAACCCTAGCAACTTCCCCAAAGTGGTATGCTGCAGGAATTTTAGGCTCCACTGCCAACTCTTGCTACCTGGTAAAGGGGATTAGACTAGCTTTATCCTTTATTCAAGAATGCGGAATGACTGAACTTCTGACCAAGTCAGACGAACTTAGAGCCTGTTTGATAGTGTGAACCCTGCAGCCTCTCTGTTGTCCTTTTTTTTCAGCTTAGACCATCAATGCAATTTCAGCCGAGACTTCGCTACATGTATAAGAAAGAAATGGACTCAAAACTTTTACAGACATTTTGAAACTGCTGAAATTTTAAAATGCCATCTTCCTTGATGCTTGATCACCAGGATGCATTCTTAAAATATTTGTTCCACTACCATTCATGTCTAAACATGATGCAACCCTATCAAAAACGATGAGCTGCAACAAGTAAAGCCATGTGCCCACTCCTTTTGCCATTCCTCCGCTCTTTTGCCTCCAAGCTATCATGTAGAAATAGCTATCATTGATTGCATTCTTGGGTCATGACGGTGCACTTATGGTGACTACCACACCCAGAAACAAACATCCCAGATCCTCAAGAGCTACTCTGGATAACATGTTGTCATCGTGAAACCGCTGCAAGGGAACGCATGGCCTCAACAGAACACTATGAAGATCTCAAAATGCACAACTTGATTTGTTTAAAAAAAACGGTGAGGAACACGTATTGACACTTAGAGGGTAAGCAGCTGATAGCAATGAGATATTTCTAAAACAGAAACACATCCATAGCAGTAAGCCAAATGTTCTCTCATCTCTTTGACTTTTGTTTTATTTAAGGTGAACTTCTTTTAGGAATCATGCCAATGCTGCACTCACACTCAGCGTGATCCGTGCATCACATTCCCGTCTGCCGCCTCTCTTTTGACAAGTGTCAAATTCGCTGCACAACGCTTGTCCAAAACTGTGTTCATAAACCTCAAAGCTGCATCTGAATGACGACCACTTTCAGTGGTACTTCCGTTTCTCTGTGATCCAGTTTGAAGACTGTCTGTCCTGCATTGGTCCAAGAAGGGAATATATAAAAATAAAACTGGAAGACCTTTTTATTATTATATCAGTCCAAATAAGAAACACATGGCTGCTGACTGCATTATCAACACATCACTGGCTAAAGCTGAGTTCTTGATTGATTGATGCAAATTCTTCACCAAAGTTCAGATATCTGAACGCTGAAAATATTACAACCTACAGCCCCACAACGTCCCACAACGCATGAAACACGCCGCCTCCAGACCACCCCGCCTGACACTCAAAACGCGCCTCAAGACCTCTCAACAAGTCTGTACATTGACTTAACATCGAAACTGGACGCCCCTGATGGGTTGAGACAAAAAAGTGAGGTAAAGTGAAACATTTTTATCAACATGGACACAAATCCAAAGTTACACACAAATCAAAAGTTACGCATGCACAAATCAGGGTGATACTATTTTCTCTCTATAGACCCTTAGTGTTGTAAGCTTAATTTTGCTTCTTTCAAAGTTGAACCACTGCAGCCTAAGTCCCAGAAACACCAATTATTACTAAATTCTGTATTCAGAGTCTTACAACACACTGTGAAGATTTGGAAATGTGCTTAAAAAGGCATAAGGTGAGAACACTGAGGAGAAGTGTTTCATATTCCTGGCATTTTTTGACTTCAAGTCACTTTTTTTCAAGTTTCTTCTTTATTGGAATTAGACAGAGACATCTCCTAAAATGAAAGTGACTTGCTAAGTAAATAAAAAGTATAACATGTGAAATTATTAAAGAAACTGGGAAATCTGAAGACCTTACCCTTACATGTTAGTAGTATACATTTTAAATTATTTCATTTGATTTGTAAATACTTAATTGCATTGATTTCTGCTTAGACCAAAGGTCTGCAACCTCTGACCCTGAAAGAGCCATTCGGGTTGAATTTGTTATCGACCACAATCCAGTGGAGCCACAAAGTCTTACCTCACCCTTAAAAAAATAAAACACTGATTTGTATTTACGTTGTTGTTACTGTTATGATAAATATAAATAAAATGTTTGCTCGGCATGAATAAAACATAAACATAATGAGAAAATAGCCTCTTTTTTTTCCAAAAATTGAAATACTTTATAACTTTTGACAAAGATTCACGTGACTTCCCTTCAAAATAAGAAAACTCCTGTACCACGTAGGGTCATCTCAATGAAGCAAACATTGTTGTAGACATGTGTAATGTCAGCAGTGGTTTAAAAACCAACACACACTTTGTGTGTCTGTTTGTGGTGAATCTCAGATACAAATGTGTCCATTCATCCATTTTTCTCCTTCGCAGAGTTGCCGAAGCATGTCCCGGCTACTGTTGGGTTAAGGCGACTTTACATGGTTTTTAAATTAAAAACTTTTTCTTTTCTTTAACCAGAGAGCCACAATGGAGGGGTAAAAGAGCCACACAAGGAGCTGCAGGTTGCAGAGCCCTGGCCTAGAATCTCTTGCAAAGATATAAAAGACAAAGTATAAGCTGAAGGAAGATGCATCTCAGTTGCGTTTGATGTCTAAACTTACAATTCTAAGAAATGTTGCTAGACCACAGTCAAACTATGATGACAGACCAAAGCTTCTTTTTACTCAAATCAAAACGAACAGGGCTTTTCCATTATAACTCATTGCCTGTGCTAGAAATACCACATAAAACAAGAGAAAGGTGTATAAGAAGAGAAAAGATTAATCTAAAACAAGGTGTGTCTCACTTTTGGCTGGGTAAATGCGTTTTTGTCTAAAGAAGAAAAAGAATAAACAGGAACTACGATGTATTTTTTGATCAAAAAGTTCAGCTTGAGTGTAAGCTGCTTCACATGGTGGGTTTAAGAGGAAAAAAAAGTTCTGATACTCTTTTAAAGCTATTCTTCCTCTTCTAACCTTCAGCGAGGATGAGATGCACCTGTGAGGGGGATGCTGCAGGCAGCCTTGCTCTCTGCTCTGCAGACCAGCTGACTTCTGTTAGTGAGTCAAGTCAGTCAAGGACAGCATCATCCAGGCGTACGTGAAATTAACTCCTCTAACCTGACAGCGGTGTAGAACCAATATAACCTCATATAATATCACTTATGTAACGTTTCAAATCTGTATTGGAATAAAATCCTCATCCTGATTAAGAAATCCCCTCCTTTCTTTTCCATTCCTCAAAAACTTGAGAGCAGCCAGAGAAATGGGAGCTGACGCTCCAGCCAGACACCTGATGCCCTCCTCCAGGCACCAAGAACCACCGATAGATTCCTCAGGCCTGTGAAACCACCCGGCTGTGCACAGGGTTCAAAGATTCAACAAATTCCAGGGCAGCTCTCAGGGGAGAGTTACTTTGTGAACGACCACACAGAACCAAAAAAACTCCAAATTTTTCACAATTGTACTTACATATTTAGTGAAGTTGGTGACAAAAACAAACTTTGAAGCAGGTACTCATAACAGAATGTTTATTTTACACCACTTTGATTGAAAAATGTTGTCAATAAGACAAACACCAATCAAATTTCCAAACAGGTTGACAGAAATGCTGGATTAAACAATAAAATACATCAAAAGCATAAAAGTCTTCGCACATCAGTCATACGCTGGATTACATTTTGTTGTCTAAAGCAAGAATCTGGGAAGCATCCTATCAGAGTGAAAGGCTGGATAATAATTTGAGGAGATTTGTATGTGTGCATGTGTGTGTGTGGTAAGTCCAGATGGACTGGGGGCCAATATGGACAGAGTGGGGTCATAACAGAAACCAGAGTATCAAAGCTAAGAGAGCGGATTCCAGAAACTTGGCACTTTCAAGTAGCACTTATCCAGGGGTATCATATAAACGTAACCCTGCTGTCAGAATGGGTGCCTAGAAGGAAATGAGTTGTGGGTCGTGACCTTGAAAACACATGTCAAATGCTGCAGACCAAGGCCTACGGAAAGTCACAAGGTAAGCAGCACAGCTCCGGCCACTGCGTGCCAGATGGCTTGAAAATCTGAGTCGACGGCTGATGGAAATCTCTTAAGACCCTCTTTCTGCATCAGCCCCCTCCGTAAGAGCAGCAGACTGATACATAAGTAACATGGCAACTGTCAAGGGCTGACCACACACCACTTTGGACCAATTTTCTTCCATTTGTCTTCCCACCAACTCTTAAAAAAAGAGGAGATTTTTAGGGGAAAAAAGGGAGATAAATAGGTTATGTAGATAGTAAGCCATATGTTCACATTTATTAGCTAAATTTGGTCACTGAATGTCTTTGGCTAAGATTGATTATGTTAGAAAACACCAAAGTCTTCAATATTGTTGTCTTTACTTACTGTCATCTACAGAGCAAGTAGGTTATGCAGGTAACCACAATGGCAACAGCACAAACAGGTCAAAACAATGCGTCTTTCTTCCGTCCAATATTGCCATGGCAACAAAAGTGGGAAATAACTATCTAAAGGCCCATCCTCACATCAGATGTGCCTTGTGTTAAAAGAAAATGTTTATCTTTTAATCTGTGATATTTAATCTGTGGTTCTATGCAATTTTCCCAGTAACAAATAAGAAGTAAGGTGGTTCAAAAATAAGGTGATTGCTGGACTTTCTAAAGACGTGTTCAAAGAGCCGGACTTTGGACGTGCCTGCTGTACACTATCCAAGTCGAGACTTGTGTCTCATTAAGAGCTAGAATCCAATAATAAGGAAGTTATTATTAAAAACGAGTCAATGCTTTTGCTGTGTACCCTTGATAAAAAAACAAAAAAACAAAAACTTGAATAAAGACTGAAAAAAAACCTGCCAATTGCTTGATTTAAAAAATTTTGGATTGTATTTTAAAGCTCAATAAATGTTGCCAAGTTAGACTGGCATCCATTTTCATTATTTTAGAAACAACTTTTAGATTTTTGTTGTCATAATAAGTACTAGTTTGAGATTTTAATCAAGATTTTTAAAAATTGGTCAACTTTATTAAGATTGTATTTTCATTTTGTTCACATTTTTTCTAATACGAGTCAGTTCCACTTTTTTCACTCGTTTTTTGTCACTGTAATTACACTTATTATAGGGATGTATCATATTCAGTGATCTTTTTTTAAGCTTATTTTTCCTTTTTTGATTGACACTCCCTGTTTTTAGATTTTGGTATTTTATTATATGATTACTTGTCAAATAAAATGACTTGCTGCATGGACATGTCATGTCCTTTCCTTACTTTTTAGGCTACCTCTTTTTGCAGTGTAGAAAATTGTAATACTTTTTCAAAGTATTTGAATTTGGTTTGCATTTCCTTTAAATAACTTACGTCTGATTGCTGAAAGCAGCCAATATTTTAAGCATTTGGAAGCTGTTGCCATCAAAGCTTAAATATGAATGCACCTTTAGGTTTTAAGACCCTAGTGAAATAGCTGTTCCAACACTCCTTAAATCACCACTAGGTGGCACTAAACATGTAAAAACATTGTATGTAATACAGGACTATTTATGAAACCAAAATGGCAAAGTTTAATCTTGTAACTACAATTGTTTTAGAAATCAGAGCTTGAATGCTTTAGCACTAAAGACGTAACTTCTTTAATATTATCATTTAGCAGTAGGTGGAACTTGTTAGGCTTTCAGTGGGATCCCTTTAAAAGACACAAGCACTTAACTCATGGTTTTGAGGTGTGATAGCTTGGTTTGAATTGTTTCATTTATAAATAACTTTTTAAGTTATTTAGGAAGCTTTTAAAAGTCAATATAAACATGTTAGCTAGCTTTTAAAGGCTATTTTGACATTGCATTAGTATTTATTTTTTAAACCTTAAAATCTTTTTGTTAGCTTTAAAATACATTTACAGCTTTTCTAAGCCTTTCATAGCCTTGAGAGGTCCTAAAAGCTTCAGCAGCTTTTGCGAGAAGGGTGTATCTGCAGGCCTGGAGACCCAATAACGCTTAATAACAATAACATTTTCAGGACTGAGGCATTTTCGAGACAGCGCCACGTATCTACAGGGTAAAGTTTGTTTTATTATATTCTGCAGACCATACGAGGCACATAGCACACGTGAGTGGTAAAAGTATAAAAAATGTATTGAAACTAGGTAATTTATCCCATGAATCTTACAATATAAAAAGTAAATAATGAATAAATTTAAGTTTTTTACAGAAACAAAACATCAATGTCTATATGTAAATCAGCATAGCTTAGCTATTCTTCAAATGAATGTATTTTTTGTGCAAATCTAAAAGTCATGATGCTTTATTAGCTATATATCATTTAACATTTTACAGCATATATCATTTTTGTATCTTTCCATCTTTTTTGTGTTTCATAATTTTCTATTGTGTAATTCATTTCCTCATCATAACCCAAATGTGGTTTATAACAAAATAGAAACACAAAAAGTATACTGAGCAAAGCCAAATATGTATTGATATGTATCTTACTATTTTGTTTTTCTTGATTCATTGCTATATCGCTTAATACTTCTTATAATAAAAATAATAAGCATTTATACTGTATTATTCAGAAATGATTACTCTATTTGTTTTGTACATTTGTCTTGTAATGCGCAGCTTTGTTATTTCATTGATTCTATTTTAGTTTTGCTAAAACTTAAAACGCATTAATTCAAATGTAAACACAAATATATCTGGTCAAAGAAAAAGAAAACAATCACGAAGAATCAACGGTGTATGCCCGGGAGTTAAACTCACAATTTCCGCACAAGAAAAATACAAAGTCCTTAAATGTCTTAACCGCTAGCCTACAGCTGTTGACTATGTCACGCTCTTATCCCTAGTCTTTTAATTCAAACTTAACAGCGTTTTGATGCTCTTATGTAACTCAACAAAACTGCAAACATGCAACCAATGAGAGCAGAGATCCATGCACACGTGCTGCCGCCTACAGAAGAGTCCGGTCCAAAACTCTGCAGCCTGGATAAAGACCCCAACATTTCATTCATTTAAAATAAAGAAGGGGAACTGAACTGACAGGTGAACAAAAAAACACTATAAATTGACTCATATTTTCTATCACAACTTTACATACAGTTTATGTTGTGTTTTCCTATTTAATCATTTCAAATTCAATTCCATTCAATTCAATTTTATTTATATAGCCCAATATCACAGCCATAGCCGTCTCATTGGACTGATTATCAATATAATGCATCTCAAAAGAGATGTGTGGTGAAGCAGCGGTTAGTGCTACAACATCAGAGTATGATGTGAACAGGTTTAAATCCAGTTGCAATTTTCCTCTGTGGATTTAGCATGTACTTCTGGATCCTGCATCTTCCCATCAATGAATAAATAAATGATAACTTACTGACATGGTAAATAGATGCGTTTGTACAAGTGCAATTAAGTGATGTGTCATTCAAATCCTCAATGTAAAACAAATAGTCATTGCTGCAACGTTGATGTCCCATAAGGACATGAACAAATAACATTATCAAATGAATGAATCAAATGAAACTAATCCTTTACCTCTTCAGTGTTTGGGGGTCTGATAGATTCTTCTTGACAGAAAGAAAGAAAGAAAGAAAGAAAGAAAGAAAAAGGTATTTGAGAATTTCCCATCACTTCAACCAGCAGGAGACTGGCCTGCTGACAAATGCATCTTAATTTTAGATCCCAACATGAAACCAAACCGCAGGATTTCCAAACCAATTTTCTCAGTTCAGCTTTTCTGCATGAGACATTTTAACACGTAGCAGCATACTGTATCAAAGGAAGCTGTCTCTTATGAAATATTCTCTTCACTGAAAGCATCAACTGTCCAGGCTGCCTGCTTGTGGACTTGTGGATGCAAACCAACTGAAATCCTTAAACTCACACTCCAGTGGTCTTTAAATTATGATGATGAGTTTCTGGAGAGTGGGAGGGATTCATCAGAAATTCACCTCTGAGATGTGGGCGGGATCATCGGGGCAGAGCAGCCGTCCCCCTCTTCCCATCACCTGTAACTTAAAGCTCTTTGTTCACACGCTTTCCCGCTAGCTTACATCCCCTCACAACGTCAAGCTAACATTACTAGTGCAACTAGAGTTGGAGCTATCCAGCCGTACAGTTTTCAGTGAGATACCAGGTCAGACGAGGAAAACAAAGACGTTCATGGATCTTGTCATCTACAAGTGGACGCATCAGAATGGAGCAGAGCATGCAGGGAGCTTGTGGCGTGTTTTCCACGTCAGAAATAAGGTCTTTTTCAAACGCCATTTTTTCATCTGCTCCTGATTCACAATGACTTGAATAAAGAAAACTCAGAAATGCAATTTTGAGCTGAATTTTCTTTATATATGTGCTCCATCATCAGAAAATGACACTAGAACATGTTACAAACACCAAGTATATCAAGTTTTCATTGCAGTGGGTCTTTCAGAAATCACAATTTTATAGAATTGCCAAAATAAACTTCTTCTCTTGTTATTTTTTTCACTTTCTGTCAATGAACTGATATTCAGATGATTGGACAGTAACCTTTTTCAAATATAAGTATTTTGATTCAGATGGGTTGAGTCATTTTTATTCCACATGTCTATGTGATGTAAAGCACGCATTCAAAACCAATACCTTTAGAACCTTCAACCCTTATAAGAAGGCTCATCACACACCACCGGTTCAAACCCAACTTTTAGCTGTTGATGACCTTTATAAAAGGAATGAAAACAACAAACTATGCAACATTGTGTTGGCCCTTTTGTCCCCCCCAAGAAAAAAAAAAAAAACCTAAGCAGGAAATAGAAACCAAACCAAAGTACCAATTGCCTTACTTTCCTAGAAATCCTCAAAAAACTGAATACCAAAAACAGGACGTCGATCTAGTCACTCTGCGTCACTGCATTTCCATCCTGCAACAACTGCTGCTTTGTTGCCTCTGTCGTCTACATGCAGTGACTTCACTTTAAGACAAAGGTGGAGGAAGGTTTTGTATTACACCATATAGAAATACTCATGTTTCACAATACCAATATACACATTAGTGTTGTGAAATATGAGTGTAAATGTTAAAAATCTGAGTAAAAATGTTAAAAACAAAAAAGAAAACAATGAAAATTTGGACTTTAGAGAAGCAGATTTACAGCTGACCGTGCAGCATTTTGTTTGATGAGGGACAAACCCACACTTTGCTCTCCAATAACAACCGTGCAAACAATAGAGAAAACAATTGAATGTTTTATCAAAAACTGCAGAGAAATTTTTTGTCATTACTTCCACACACACAAATACTTCAAAAATGAATTATCTCCACTTCATGCCATACTTTCTAAGCAAGTATTCACAATTAACCTTATGCTGCCTACAGTATAAGCAGAGCTGGAATCTAGTCAGGAGGCAGACCCGGCAGTGTGGTCGATCAAAGAGCAATGCAGATCAGGCTGGCAAAGTGGTGACAATCTATCAAGGTACAGGGGTTCAACCGTTGTGCCTCTGATGGTTGCACACCTGTGGGTCTTCATGAACAGCCCTGTGAATACCCTATGGGGTGAGATAGCTGCCAAGAAGAAATGTATTCAAGAAGAAAAAGTCATATTCATAAATATACATTTGTGCACAAATGTATATTTTCTGCACAAATTTGCAGAAAAAAATAGGAATACAACATTTAGTTTTATGTTTAACACGTCTCTTTTGAATACAACTTTTCTTTGTCTTGAATATGAATTTCTCCTGTTGACATACTGTTTAACTTGGTTATTATCGGAAATCCAACATGACAGTAAAAGTGGTGGCACGCACCGAATGTGAACCATGAACTTCCCTTTTTTTGAGCAACATTCAAAAGTTTTGTGTAACAATAAATCGCCATTCACCAAATCATTGTTATTGAACAATTTGATTATCATAAAAATAACTAACTGCAACAAAAAAGTCAAATACAGACAGACCAGATGGTTAGTTTTTAAGTTTCTGACGTGTTCTGAAAGCACATGTGGCTCATGACTTTATCTTCTGAATGGAACGCCACTTCCAGAAAAATAAAACCCAAAGAATTTTATTCTTGGATCAAATTTTTGTTTGATGTTTTTAAAAGTTTACAAAACAAATATTTAAAATATATATTTTTTTGTTATAAATCTAACACGTTTACTTTTGTCAATTTTATTTTTTATTACTTTTTTAAATAATAAATGTATATTATTTCCTTTTTTATATACATTTATGTGGAAAAAAGTAAATGGAAAAAAGCAGTTTCTGTTTTGTTTTTTTTTTTTTACAAAAACCTGAAACTTAAGCTAACAACAAAAGAGAGAAAAAAGGGATTCTTATCTAATTCTAAAGAAACACTAAAAAACCAAAGAAACATAGGGTTAATCAGCACAACCTTTTAACTTCACTAAAGTCAACTTTTACTGTGATCTATTAATGGCTTCATGCCATCTTGCATGGTGAAGTGAAGTGAAGAGTGTTAAATCATAAAACAGACTGCAAATGTAAACAGTCTAAAGTAAAACATTTGGATCGACTTTGATGTAATCCAAAGAAAATGAGTCTTTAAAATCTCACTGCGTCCTATGCCCCAAGCCTTGGGGTCTCTTAATTCATCTACCAGTGAAGCCTTTCTTTCTCATGCTCTCTGATGCACGTGAAAGCCACAACAGGCTGGGAAAAGCAGGAGAAAATGAATGCAGCAGCTCCATCTAAAGGCCACATGTGAGAACTACAACCGCAGTCCAAACGCTCTTTTGTCCATTTTATAGGGGGAAGGGGGATGCAAATTCGTGTTGTAGAAAGGCAGCCTTTTTCACATGCTTATGGGTGTCAGACAATAGGATATTCATTGAATATGAAATGCAAAAGCAGAACTGAGGAATGAAAAAATGAGATCAATGTGCATATCTGCGCAGAAGGGCTCTGTTAGAGCAGAACTTGTACTTGCAGGAATTTAGGAGGTCTGCATGTAATTGACCAGAGGGTTTCCCCCAACGTGTCAGCGTAGTTTATTTATAGAAATTTCGATTTTTCTCTATGCTTGGGAGCACAAGTGCATGTGTAAGTGTGCATGTGTAATTTACAGAAACTGCTTCTGAAAATTTTAATAAAGAAAAAAGTAAAAACATTTCATTGAGTTAGTCTTTGAGAGGAAAATGTATGCTATACATACCATATGTGTACTTCATATGCTACTGCCAAATTGCTTTTGTTTGCATCACTTTCAGTGATAAAACACGGTGAATGTCAAGGAATAAGTAGTGACAGTGAGGAGGAAAAGGTGCTCAGTACATTTCAAAATATAAAAGCATTTTAAAATAAAATGAAAAAACTGTCTACAGCAAGACTGAAAACAGAAATGTTGTATCCTTCAATTTTTCATTGTCTTTGTTGCATAACTCAAAGCTGTGAAACAATTCTCTACTTAGACAATCCCTGCTGCTGAGAGACATGGACAACTAAACTGCATTATACACATCTCCTTAAAAAAACGATTATCACGTGCAATCACAGATGGATCACAACTACAGGAAGAGTAATAAAATGCATGGTTGCATTCATGCACAAAATTTTAGGGCTGTTGTCTCTTGGTAAAATCTAACCCATTTTCCCATGAAATGTTTTTGTGTCGCTTAAGTGACTTGAACTGATTACGAAGGATAAGTGGTCCAAGAAAACAGGACCTCCCCTTAAACAAGTGAGTGGAATGAAGAATTCTGTCCAGTCTTGAAATCATCATAGCATAACTTCAGATAAAACAGCTTGATTAGCCCATAAAAGTAGCCTTTCTGAGTGCCATGTGAAATGCATGGCTGGCTGGCAATAGCTCCAAAGTTCAGTAAGTTACAAACCTGACGCCATGGGAACTATATCAATTATCCATAACATAAGTTGTAGATAACGCGACAAAGGTAGAGCGATGCCTTTCCAAAATAAGTTCTAGACTTTTCTGTTTCCTTTTTCAATTATTCAACCCCAGTAAAGTTTAGAAAGTATCAGAGTTTTGAAAGGCAACCAAACAACAAGGCTGCGTGATCTAAGAAGGAGCAGCTGCGAGGAACCACCAAAGAAAACTCCTCCTTTGCTAATTAGAGACTAATAGGTTTGTGCAAACATCTATTTGATTCATATTAAACGCACACATTTTGATATTGGCAACTGAACTGCAGTGTAGGAAGACTTAGAATAACAATTGCAGCCCAGCAGCTAACAGCTTTATCAGTTTAAGTATTTGATAGGATTAAACTATTGGCAAAGACACCAACACAGTTCAGCAGCTCTGACCAAAGTACAATCTAAGCAGGACTCCAACTAACTCCTAAAAAGGCTACCTGACTTTTCAGAATACACTTGTGATATTGTGAGAAATGGACCGCTTTGACCTAGCATCTTCCAACTGTTGGTGTGTACACACCAGGCATGTGATGCGCATTGAAAAACGTGCTGAACGTGGATTCTTTAAAGCGCCTTTGACATACATGTTCACGCTGGACTGTCACTACCTGACACTAGCATTTGTACTCAGAGTTGGAAGAGAGCTCGGTGCGAAATGCTGAAGCGGTGTGAATCTCGTGAACGTCGCTCCAGGCTTTTTCTTTCAAAGCTCTATTCCGATATATACGTGATTGTGTTTTGTTGGGGCACAAACAGCAAATATCTATTTCTCATTTATTATCAATTTTCAAAGAGTCTACATTTCAGTGAGTTAAGACCGTCTCTACCAAAGCTGAGTCCCTGATTGGTAAAATTTCAACAGGTAACTTTTAACATGCTTTGAGTGGCTGTGCGTTCTGTATGTGGAGCCCAAAAATGGTCTGAAAAACTTGCACAGTGACACATGAACGTAAGAGTTTTGAACGCCAAAGCCTGAAACACGGATACACGTGCGCTTCCATAGACTTTTCACTGGAAGTGGTCACTTGAATGCGCGTTAAAGAGGCAGGTGTGAACATAGCATCAGACTCAGACTTTCTGGAACAGAATCAGGATCCAGCCAGCAGATCCAGCTGCCATATCACAATAACAGGAAACAGGGACAAGCTGTAAGTTGATTGTTTAAAATAAAGTAAATGTAAGATTTTCCTCATTCTTGATTGCAGGCTTGAGTGTATTGAGATCTCAACTGGGTTGGAGCAAAGTTTGGGGCATCAGGGAAAGACAGTAAAGGGATTGAAGATGAGCGAACGTCAGGATAAAGAAGGGAGGAGCGGAGAGATTGAGTGTAACAAGCAAGCACACATAAAGCCTGTCTCTTTCTTTTTTTTCCCTCCCCTCCTTCTTTGTCTCTCCCTCTCTCAGCATTACAGCAGCATTAGAAGCTGAGCAGCTCAACTGTTCCAAGATGTCAGAACTACAAAGCTCGATTGAATGAGGGAATGTGGGGCCCAGGGCAGCGAGGGAGTCTGGAACAGCTGGCTTAGTTGTGGGGCCTCTTGTTCCCCGCTCTGCAGCCGCTAGCTAGCCGGGACATGACATAGATTTCTAACCAGGGTGTGTGTGTGTGTGTGTGTGTGTGTGGTGGTGGTGGTGGTGGTGGTGGGGGGGGGGTGTGGGTGGTGGTGGGGGTTTGTGGGTGGTTGGGGGGGGGGGTGGGGTGGGAAGGGGGGGGGTCTGTACGTACTATGGTTTGTCTGTGGAGCTTGGATTTAGAGAATGTTTCCATCTTTTCAGCGTATAGGGGATGGGGAATTGCCAGCCAGGTCCCCCTGACCACAACCGAAGAAAGGGGGATGGGTGGGGACCCAAAGGAAGATGAGGCTGAGGAATCACCTCTTCAAGTTTATTTCTGACAAAATTGTTTATTAAAAAGACCTGTTGCATCATGACCCAGCATTTAGGGAATAATGTATTCAAAAATAAAAACGAAAAGGTTTTAAATGCGGCTCTCTTGAACGTGCATGTTTTACATGCACACATACTGTATGGTTACAAAGCTGCATCTCCATCTTCTCGTCCCCCTTGCTCTATGAAAATTACAGGGAGAAGACTCTTGAGGCTTTTTGCCTCTTTGGTGTCAGAGAAGTGGGACTTAAAACGAAAAAAAATTGAAACTATGTTCGTGAACATACAGATACACTACAGTTAACACTTTTCAATAAAAGCTTCATTTTGCTTATAACCAAAAGACCAAAGATGTCTGTGTTTATGGTAAAATGTAGGCAAAGACACAGCAGCTGATAGGAAACAAAGAATGAAAGCATTCAGCTTCTATTATGGAACTATTACTGATACTCTGGCGACCTGTCCAGGACATACCCTGCCTTCACCCAACAGTGTAAGGGACGAGCTACAGGCAACCCTGTGGCCTTGAAAGGGAAATAGCGGGTTCAGAAATGGATGGATGGAAGTTCAGGACAGGAACGATCAGATCAATCCTTCATATTGGATTTGCTGATTCAGTCACTGAACACGTCACATGCCCAAAGCTGAGTTCCCGATTGGCTGACGCGATGCATCAGCCTTGCCAAAGTTCATATTTTTTAACTCTGGACATGTCGCACTGCCCAAATTGCGCTGCTGCCAGACCGATGAGCTGCGCTCAATGCTCAAATTGCACCACAGGACCTCAGATCGCTTCTGTGCATTGACTTAGCATTGAAATTGGACGCATCTGCTATGCGAATTGAGTTTGTTGTGGACATTACTTAATGAACTATGTTGCTCAGCAGGAACCATGTTCTAGAAAAACGGCATAATCATCATTAAAAGACCACTGGGAGGGCTTTCAGAATATGTCAAAAGATGATCGGAGTAGATCTGGAGCTCTGAAACTAAAAAACCTGAAACATCCAAGTACAAATTCCAAAAGAGAAGAGAAAGAGATCCCATTTTTTAGAGCAAAAACTGGAGAAAATTGTTCATTTGAGGACGATAAAGAAATGAAGCCAAAAGCAGCTTTGCACAAACAACATAAAAATAGTACTTGGAGGAGCACAAGCATCCAACTGAGATCTAATCCGTTTTCAATGACATGTAATTAAAACTGTATGTCTACTCAGTTTTCCTGCAGAATAAATATGTAAAACCAAGTGACTGCAAAACAGACACTGACAAGAGCAAAAGAAAATAAAAGCAAAGAAACATATAATCAGAAATAGACATACAGTAAAAGGTGATGGAAAAAAACAGTAAAAAAAAAAAAAAGAATATTATAATTGGGCTAAACTGCTTAATTGAAGATGAGTCAGAGTTCATGTCTCTGGCCCAGAAAACAGAAGTAGACCAGCAAGACAAATATACAGTCAACTTGATGCCTCAGTGCAGCTGCCTCAATGCAGAGCTGCAGCATCTTAGAGAGAAAAAAATGAAGCATGGATGCATGTCTGCAAGGATCTCCACATCCCTTTCAAAAATGTGCAAAGAAAATTCATGTGAAAATGTACACAAGTAGCATAAAAAAGCAATTTAATAAATGTCTCTCTCATCTAAAGCAACTTCAGACATGCTCATGAAACTCTGTTAGACATTAAACTGGAACGCAAGAACCCTGAACGACAAAACGCTGTCATGAACGTCTGATGTTAGTCGGAATGTCTTGTTATGCACATCAATGACAACTTTTGCATCTGCAAAATGTTGGAATAGAAGCGTATTTATGGAAAGAAACTATGTTTTTCCTCAAAAGGAGCTTCAACTGAACATGCAGCTTTTGTCTCACCATATGTGGACATGGTTTGTGAAGAACAAAAATGTCAACACTGAACATTACTATTTCCCTTTGCTGGAGCTCCTTAATGTGTTCAACAAGCAATAAATTGTTAGAAATAGGTGACATCACAGGAAAAAAACAGCTTTTCTTGTCATAAAATACAGCAAAAAAATGATTAAAAAATCTTAAAATGCAAATTCTTTCATTAGATCTTAAATAAAAAAGTTGAAACAATTTCTACTCCACTAGAAAAGGGATGATTGGATTTATTTAGAAAGGAGGTCTGGCTTAGCTCTGGCCCGACTGACATAATGATCTGAAAACATCCGTTTTTGATGTCCAGCACTTTGAAACCTGACCCTGGAGCCACCCCATAAATATCATACATATATAAATATATAAGGTTAACACTGAGTGAAGCAATAGTTCTCATTTCCTCACTTTATTATTGCAAACAGAACTTTCATTAAGACAGCAATCTTACACAATTAATACCAGCAGAGGGGGAGCAAACAAAAGAGGAAGCGTTCCCCTGTGGGAAAGAAAACAAGAAACACCAAAAGTGAGAGGAATGCAGCGGGATAATCCATTCATCAATCAGAAAAGCTTTGTGAAAGTATACTTCAAGGTAAACTTTTGGGAGGAAGCAATGTACAAATTAAAGCTGTAAGAAGCGTTGTAAGGCCCAGAGGCGCAACCCCTTCCTCACTGGCTGAGCGGCTGCTACCTCATTAAGACAAAGCTTTTTTCAAATTCTAATGTTATGTTAGTTTTCGGGCTGCACGGTGGCGCAGTGGTTAGCGCTCCTGCCTCACAGCAAGAAGGTTCCCGGTTCAAGTCCTGGCTGCGGGACCTTTCTGTGTGGAGTTTGCATGTTCTCCCCGTGCATGCGTGGGTTTTCTCCGGGTACTCCGGCTTCCTCCCACCGTCCAAAAACATGCTTCATAGGTTAATTGGTCACTCCAAATTGTCCCTAGGTGTGTATGGGTGTGTGATTGTGGCCCCTGCGACAGACTGGCGACCAGTCCAGGGTTTTCCCTGCCTTCGCCCATGAGTAGCCGGGTTAGGCTCCGGCAACCCCGTGACCCCGAAAGGGATAAAGCGGATTGGAAAATGAATGAATGAATGTTAGTTTTCTCCCCATAGCAACCATTTTTTGTTCTTTGTCATCTGGGGTTGACAAACAGATCTATGTAATTTTTAGAAGAATTGGCAAAAGTTAATTTTTGGATGCCCTTGGCAACGGAGGTTTTTGTTTACAACGCCCACATTCCTGCTGTGTTCATATCAGATATCATATTGTTTGTAAACGTTATGCTTGAGCCAACGATTCATGTATTAATACAACAGGGAAATGCCATTTTTTCAAGCTTGCCATGCTACTGCTGATAAAAATCTACAACTTCTTATTCCGATACTTTTTATCAATCAGTTTACCAATGATGGACAAGGAGTTGGGAGGTGATAGATCAAACTCCCTAAGAGTTTAAATTTGTAGAAGGTACCAAAGGTGATTAAAAAAAAATTCAAGATGTCGATCTCTTCCTGAGGTCAAAGGTTGAAAAAACTTTGGTTGTAGACTAGAAGTCCTGTTCTAACTATATTTTTTTCCATTGTGAAAGTGTTTCCAGTGGTCTTTAAATTATGAGCTAAAAATTATCAGCTAAAAATCAAAAAGAATGTGCCATTTTGAAAGAAATTTTTCTCTTGCAGCTGGAACTGAGTAGAAATTCAATTTTGGGTCGTGCACTGAAGTTAGCCTAGCTAATTTGCCAGCACTTTGTTTACACTCTCTCCTGCTAGTGCCAAGCGCCTCACAAGCCCAAGCTAGCATTAGCTTGGCAAAAAAACCAGCGAACAATATCTGAGGTATCCAACCGCACAGTTTTCAGCCAGATGGCAGCTCAGATGAAGAAAATGACAACATACATGGATCTCTCTGTCTTTAAGTGGAAGATTAGAATTGGAGTGGAGCTAGCAAGATATTTTCCTGCCCATGGCAATAGCTGTGCCATAAGTCCAAGCTTTTTCAAACATTCGGTTTTCATCTGCTCCTGAACCAACGCAATTTGAAGTAGAAAATACTCTATGACGCATGTACTCCATTATGAAAAAAATGCTAAAAGAAGATGTTAAAAACACTATTTTCATTGGAGTGGGTCTTTACCTGGTGCCTGGCACGTGTGTGAAATTTTGTAGACATTGTGCAAACAAAAGTTTTCTTTTCCCATATTGCCCGAAAATGTGTAAATCACCTCATTTTGCACTTTGCCACAAAATGGCCGCCAAGTCGAAGGTTCTATGGCCATTCTGTGGCCATGTGATGTCATCATTTTTTGGGGCAGTTGTTCAAACTTATTTTTTAACCAGGAACTAGATGTGTGCACCTTTTGGTGAGTTTTGGGTATGTGGCAGAAGAGAAACTTCTGTTCAAAAGGGCAGCAAGAACAAAGAATTGTGAAAACAATCTGGTCGTTGCAGTCCAGGAATGCTGCGGGACAGAATCATTCTAAAGTCAAGACTGTGAATGAAAATTATTGAGAAGTTCTTCTTTTTCACATCTTTTTTTATAAATTTTAAGGGAATGGTTTACACCACTGGAGGCATCTGCAGCCAGTCTTTCTGAAAATGTTGGATTACAGACTTTCTTAAAACAAATGCTTTGGCAAAAGCAAATGGCACAAAGACCACATAAAGGGGATTCTTATTTTCCCTTCAGGACTGAAGTACAGGAAGTCAATCGTCCATCCAATGAAACCAAATCAAAATGCCACTTCAGGGTCCCAAATCTCCACAATGACTCAATTGTGCTTCTCCTCAGTCACTTGTGGAGTACATGAAGCTCAGGCGTTTGTTGACCTCGCTCTGACTCTGGAGAACGCGGGTACAAAATGACGGTCCATCTCTGTCTACAATGGCAGTGACACATCAGTCTATGACTGTCTTTGTGGTACTTTCTGAGTCTGCCAGAGGGTGGCCTGATTTAAAGCAAATGTCATGTGACCAGAAAAAGGCGGATTGGATTCATTTGGTGAAGAAGAATCAGAAGGACTCAGGATGTGGTGGATATTTATGCCTGTGCACGTGGCATTTTGTTGCACATGTGATGACTCATGACTTGACATCTGGTTTTGTTTGGCGCCCAAGATGACCTCACATCATCCACAATTAAAAACAATAATAATAAGAATAATAACATAACAATTTCAGTTGTTTTTATTCCGTAAGGAGCAATGGACTTTGCCCTATCAAGTTGTCTGGTTCAAGAACTTCTACTTGAATAAATTGCCAATGGAAATAAGATGCAAAGCAAGAAAACAAAAGAGTTGGTTGTGTTTGAAAATGGGCTGCAGTTTGATTCAAAGCAAAAATAATCTGCAGTGAATTTATCCTCTCATCCCTCATTACCGCATCCCCCCGTGGATTCATCTGGAGGAGACACTGGAAGAGTGAGGCTGTTGAGGATGCCCACCTCCCTCTTCTCCCTGCTCTGCCTCAGGAATGCTTTTCTTCTGCTCCCCTTAGCCCCATGTGTAGACGCCCTCTCTGCAGGGTGTGTTTTGCATGCAAAGCAGGCTGCAGATGCTGTCCGCAAAAAGGGACCAGGAGGGACAAGAGGGACCAGGACACAAGGAGGCCCCACTGCCATGCCACCCGCCTAGCCTTGCTTCGCCTCGCTTTGCTGCTGCCCCCTCCGCGGCTCTCCTCCCACGACATCTCTTATTACCGCTCTCCCTCCCAACTCCATCCTCAGTTCGACATGCCACCCTTCATTCACCCCCTCCGAGTATCCCTCTGCCACCCTCTGAGCACACGCAGTTGTGCATCTCCTGGGAAACAGGCTCTGCTTGGTGTATGGACGCCGACACACATGCATAAATACATTCACCACAGCACTTAAACTGATAGAAAGAGCGGAGCGAAAGGAGAGAGGAGGGAGAAAGAGAGTGATCACCTCTAATAAAATGCTTCTTCACAATTCTGCTATGCATATTTGGCTTGACATGACTACATTCATGGACAATAATTAAAAAGTGCATGGTGGGCATTCATATTGCACTAGACAGCAGACAGGTGGGCTGGCTGAGAGCAGGTGTAAGCAGGAAAAACAGACATGGAGATGAAAGAGAGTAAAGAGGGAGCAATTTTGGAGTTTTGTACTAAAAATTGCTTTAGACTTAAATGTACTCATGGAAATTTGTAACCAGACAAAGAAACCACAGAAACAAAGAGAAACTTTGATTCAGCATAAAAATGTAAGGATTTTATTTATAGTTTTATTTATTTATTTGTATTCCTAATTTGATGGGACGGCTGGATATAAATCACTTGAAGATAAATAAGCATTTTGACCAAACTGTTTGGAAGCAAAATACCTTAAAAGCACATTTCTGCACTATAAAAGCCCTATTAATCCTTTTTCCACTTTACCTCCTTAGTCTGCTGCACATAAAGCACCACAGTGTGGCCAGATTGAGAGGGTGCAACTGCGATGACACGCTGGTGTTCTCCATCCATCCCCTCCCCTCTGAGGATCTGCACCACGATGAAAAGATGTGCTGCTGTGGACTGTTTGGATGTAGAGAGCAGCTGTTGGTGAAAAACTGTGCAGACAGGAATTTTTCCCTCACACTTTAGTTTGCACATCGCAGACAGTCCTCATGTTTGGATGAGATTTCCTCCCAGATTTACGTAATCCAAGAATTATTTTTATAACACTGATACGAAGTCACAACTTTTCAAAACTACACATTTAATCCATACATTTTGCTCAGCAAAGCAGAATAAAGACCTACTCTGATAAAAATTATGTTTTTTTAACATGTTCTTGTGGCATTTTCCTCACCATGGAGGACACTTATGAAGAAAATGTACTTTGCTTTTCTGAGTATTTTTTTTTTTTCAGACTGTTGTGAATCAGGAGCAGACGAAAAATATGCAGTTTGAAAAGGATTGTATTTGTGACAGAAAATGCCCTGGGCGCGCCACAAGCTCACTTTTTTAGATTTGGGCTAAAAACAGCATAATCATAATTAAAAGACATCTGGAAATGCTTCCAAAATATCTCAAAAGATGATTGGAGTGAGAGAATGGGTGACTTCTCAAAAACTTTTCAAACATTTTTCCTGCATGGTTTTCCTTTGTAGACACCACACTGAAAACATCTGACAGCATTACCATTAACAGTATTGTGCTGTTTTCCTTTAGCAAAGCATCAAACTGTAAACCGCGACACAAATTGGATGAAAATCTTACAGTATTCTGCTGTTTCTATGTTGTACAGTACTGTACAAAAGAAGTGCATGACTTTTATAAAAATCAACTCCTCAATAACATTCTGGAAGCGTTTCATTCGTCTCACAGCCAGTTTACGCCAGTTTGGACGTTACCAACTATTTTGTTCGTTTTTTTCCCTGGAAATAGCAGATTGCAATATGGGAGTTAAAGTTGAAATTGTTAGTGTTTGTTGCACCATAAGTTAGTCGTTTATGTCCCGGTATAACATTGCTATGCTGTTTCATTGGAAACTTGTGTATTCAGTCCTTGTCCTTTCAAATGGCTTTCGTAAATAATCTAAAAGTCTGCCATGGATAACATTTTCCTGCCTGCTAAACAGCTGGAAGTCCTGCAGAATGTGTGACACAAGCAAGTCCCATTGTCTGTGTCTCCTGCAGCTGCTACCACTATATTAGAATTACCAAACATGTTAATATTTACAATGAAATGTACTGTAAGAGTTGACTGCAGTGTACAGTGATGTATTGTAACTGTAACTGTAAAACAGTGTCAAATAATTTACAGCACTTTACTGTAGGTATTATGAAGTAAATTGCTGTAAAGAAAATGCAGGATTTTACTGGCCAAACTATGGAAGCCAGAAACGGTCAACCCTATTTTCTTTTTTATCGTTTTCTAGTGATAATGAAGAATACACTGGAGCATCCCTCTCTCCCTTTCATGCACTGAGATGCCGAGATGTAATCTGCTTTAAGCCTCTTTATTTTGTGGTTAATGTGTGCCGTAATCTATACCTTACAGCTTACAAAACAACTCTGAACTCCAGCAAAAGAAACGCTCCTCAAAAGGCGTTTTTTGGTCTATTTTTCATTTATTAGTGGAGCTGCACTCCTCAAAGGCCTTGATCCTGTCTCATGAACCAGCCCCACTCCCTTTTTTCCCCTAAAACCCCCTGACAGCAGGTTGAACGACAGAACCCAGACTGAACAAGCGTCTCTGCGTGGAGCGTTCACTGCGCTCTGCACATTAGCAGAGCCCAAACAGCCACCCAGGCCAACTCAGTCCACTACAATGCTTTTCTCATTTTCTGCAATCCGCAGAAAAGCAAAGCCGCTGTCAGAGAAAATGTTGAACAAAAGAAGAAGAATTAATCAATTTAATGGTGGCTTAACTCAGGCAGAGATTGTGCTGATGTTGTCGGCATTTACAAAGTTCAAATCAGTCCTCGTCATTTGAGGAGAAGGTTGGCACACATCTGCAGCTGCGCAGGCGGCTGCGGTTCAGTGATCCTGAGGTTGCTGTCAGTTTCATCAGTGACCATGAGGGGATCAGACCATCTACATGGTTACAGAATGATGCATGCGAGGGGCAGGTTGAAATGACTGTGCGTCACTTGGGACTCTGTCTTTTTAATTCCAAAAAAACGTGTTTCTCGTGATAACAAGATCAACTTGCTATCACGAGAAAGCAGGCCAATAAAAACGTAGAGTAGGTCAAGTTGTTGCCAGTAAAATCCTGTAAATTTACAGTGTAAAGTGTAGGTTTCAAGTACAGAAAATATATTACCAATGTTTGCTCCCACAGTACTCCAGTTACACAATAAAACTAACAGCAGCCGTTTTTTTAATCTTGTTGCCAAAGTGGTTTTACAAAATTTTAATCATCACGTTGTAAATTTCTACATCTTCTAGTGTTCACTTCCCTTTTAAACGTGAATATTTTTTTTGTTGGGGAAATTACAAAAAACAAGTTTTACTATGAATAGACTGCTCGCCTTTAGTCAGGTCACACAGGACCTTCCACACACACGAGCCGCATACACTTGGAGTTGCATTCAAATTCACTTCTATTAAAAAAGCAACAGTTTCATAGCTGTTCAGTGGTGATGCGGCCGCTCTGTTACGGCTCTTGTCAACAGCTGTTCACTGTACCTAAAAGGCCTGCAGTGAACACATGGGTCAAGAGGCAGAAAATCTGGGAGTCTCTATGCTTTGCCCCACTATTTAGAAGCACTCTCGACCTATCAGAAATCACTCCTTCTTGGCAGCCTTACAGTTTAGCCTCTCTCTTTCCTTTTCCTCTTTTCATTAGTGCTGGCAGCGGAACTGGAGTCTACATTCTGCACTAATTAACAACCTTCACAGGAAGACCACCAAACTGGTGAACTGCCACACTTAAAGCACGCTTAGAGTTAGACTCTCATTCACTTTCTTTGTTTCCTGCCCATCCCTGTAAAGGTTTCTGCACGAGGTACGTTTAACTAGCCAGGACAACTTTTATAGCAAGATTTAGCTGTCTGGAAATCTAAACCTCTTTTATTTTACCACTACGTCGCTGGACTTGAACATTTTCCATTACAAGTCAGTGAATGTATCAGGATGTACAGTTTGCTGTATAGAAATTACGCCTATACCATCAGCAATAAAACTATTATTGCTTTTTTGGAAGAAAAAAGGTCTTATTTTGTGAAACAAAATAAGTATGCTGCAAACTACTTGCAAAGATTTCAAAAATGTTTTGTTTCATTAGGAGAAATCAGGAAATAATTGTTAAAATTAGTCCAAATAATTTTGCTCCATCCTCCAAAACTTGATTTAAGACTAAAAAAAAAACTCAAATTACACTGTAACTTTAGGTTCAAGGGATGTTGTTTTAGAGTTTAATAAATATTGACAAGTTAGACTGGCATTTATTATCAATATTTTACTAGTTTTTGATTTTATGAGGATCTTTTAAGACAGGCCAACTTGTACCAAGATTGCAATCTAATTTTGTTCTAAAATGAATAATTTCCACTTATTACAATAGCTTTTTTGTCTCTAATCAAAACGAACTACAGTTAGGTTAATAAAAACTCACAAAGTGTGAAAAACAATATTCATTTTTGGGCTGTATAGGAATTACTTGCTGCAAGGAAAGCTAATGTTGCTACTTTTTGATTATTTTCTTCTTCAAATAAGTGTTCTTTTCCTATTTCTAGGCTACCTTTTTTTGCAGCGTAGTAAACTAAATGTCAGACATATACGTTACTTTATGTGTTGCCATGGCTCTTTATTTCCTAGAAGAAAAATGTACTACAGAAGAAAAAGAAATCTACGAAAATCGGAGCTTCCTATGATGTGCTGTGATCCAGAGGAGAATCATTTCTTTATCTTTTCTGGAAAACACATAAAAAAAAACATTTTTTCCAACTTTGCACCCCTGTGTCCTGAGTACACCAACAAGATGACCAGCAACCTCACTTCTCTCAGTGCATCATGCAGCTGCTTGAGCTTGAAAGTGGTTCTGTGCAGGTGAATAAAGTGATGAGTTATGAGCTTTATTACAGCATAAAATACATTGGGCAACAAACTAGTGAACTATGAACAAATACTCAGGAGTAAAAACAAGATTATAGTCTTTACAGCACTTTTCCTTGCAGAGCCTCTGTCTGACAAGAGCTTTTAACAAAAGCTTTTGTCGTTCATCGCTAGTAAAAAAAAAAAACAAACTGAGAAGCAAAGTTATTCTTGGAAATATGTGATGTTTTAACCACATAAATATTGGCAGACCTCAAACCTTTTAACAATACAAGATTTCTTTAAAATTCTTTTTTGAAGAAATCATGTTTGCAAGGGAATGTCCAGAAATACACTAAAATGCACATACAAAACAAACAAAACATTTCTAAAAAAAAAAAAAAAAAACCCCTAAAAAGTTCAAAGTATTTCCAGTGTGATTTATGAGAAACGTGCTCTTCTTCCGTAATCCAAAATACCAAAGTGTCTGAAACTGAAACGGTCTCATTCTTAAGTGTTACATTGTGAAATATTGCCAATGCTGGTCAAAGTTGGAAGGTCACCGAGCGCTTCAAATATTTGACATGGAGTAAATTCTTAGGATGTCTAGGATTTTCAAATATTTGATTTTGAATGATGCAAGCAGTCAAGAGTCACTGTGCAATCACACTGGGACAGGAGTGAAGGACCAGTCCTGTGACGAAAGACTGCCCGGTCAAGCTCCTGGAGGAGCTTGGAAAAAAAAAGAAAAAATGTTGACATCCACAGTAAACTTTAAGCCAGTACCCTCCGGTGCAACACTAAGTAGGGAACCAATCAGGTTAACTTATTTTTGGTACAATTTTGACTTTATGAAGTATCTAAATAAATGCATTCTGCTGATTTAAATGACACAACAGCCATTCATTTTGACTACATTTTCATTCACTGCATTCTAACTCCTTAAACCCACTCTAATGAAAATTGTATCTTGATGTTTTGAACATGTTCTTGTGACATTTTTATGATGATGGAGGACATATTTAAAGAAAATTAAGCATGCAATTTCATTTCTGAGCATTTCTTTTTAAACATTGTTGCGATTTGAAATACCCTTTAAAAAGACGCATCTGTGATGTAGAAAATATGCTGGGCGGGGCACAAGCTCCATGCTCTGGCTCTCAGCAACGGGGAGGTCTCGCCCACAACTCCGAGGTGAATTTCTGATGAAATACTGCCCCTAGAAAACAACACCTTTTTTTATTATTATTTTTGTAAAAAAGGGCAAAAATTATAATGAAAGAACCTCTGGAGACGCTTTGAAAACAGATCAAAAGATGGTTGGAGCTGGTCTTTAAACAATGGCTGGAATTTATTTCCTAATTGATCAAAAGGAGGGGTGGGTTTACACAACTTTATAGCTGGACCAGGGATGACGAGTCACTCAGAGGCAGGGTGGCTGAAAAAAAAAATTAACTGCAACAACAGTCCCCTCTAGAAATAAGTCAAAAGTTCCTCAAATTAAAAAAAAAAGAAAGAAAAGCCATTTTAAGAAGAAAAAAAAAGTCTTACTGAGAATTTTCCAAAATTAAAATTTTTATTTTTTGCTCTTGTGAAACTTTATTAATAAAATTATTTTTCTTGCAAAACAGAAAATAAGAAAATGTTTTTTTTAAATACGTTTTTTTTTGTACTTTCCTAACAGTCAGTTTTTGCAGCGCAGAACCTAAATCCATTGGATCCATGACTGGGAAAAGAGATGTTTGGAAGCTAACGCTGAAACAAATGGGTAAAAAAAAGGCTTTTAACTACGTTGAGAGAGGAAAATATTTTTCCCTTCATAATCCCATTTGCAAACCAGACTCGATGCTAAGTTTATGAGTCGATATATTACAAAGTGGCATTCCATTCTTGGTCCATGTTAACCTTTTCCTAAAAAATATATATATAAATAATTGTTGGATTTTCCAAATGGACAATGTTTTAAAAGTTTCTCCCAGAATATTAGTTATTTTTTTATTTAAACTGGCAAAATTTGCAGTGCTTCATGGGAATTTTTATCTTCATCTGCAAATGTTAACAAATTAAACAAAAAATACCCATGAAATGTGACTGTATTCAGTTTCTACTGTATTCAGTTTCTACCTCAATACTGACACATAAACAAATAGAATGGGTCTGAAACTGTCTGGATAAATTCAGAAATGACTGACTAAAGACAGTAGTCTGATAAAGTCGATGAAGAGAGGAAGCGTGATGGGCAGTCCGACTTACAAAAACAGAAGAGGACTTCAAAAAAAGGAAGAAATTTCAGGAAGACAGCGAGGAGACGGTTGGACTCCTTTTTCAAAGAGATGTTCTGGCACGCCTCTGATCACAGACAACCTTCAAACGTTAAATGACTCTGAATGGAAGTGAACACAACCAAATCAGTGGACCAGGGCAGGGCGAGTGGTCCTGGCACGGCTGGACTATTGTTCTGTTGGCTGAGCAGGGGGGTATCATGGCCCAGGCCAACCAGCAGCCACGTGCTCTACACTGAGGCCTGCATGAATTATTACATTTCATTCTGTTGTCTTTCATCATGGTTCATTAGAGGCAAACAATAGAGTTTGAAGAGAAGCACCATGCTCAGTGGTCCCCCGAATGCCCCCAAACAGACAGGGAGAGGGAGAATCCCTGCACTCCCCACTGAAAAGGAGAGAAGAGGATGGACAAAACCACATTGTATGAGGATTTACAAAGGAGGCTTATGGCTGCGATGAAAGAAGAAATGTGCTTTTAGAAGAGGATAAGAATGAACATGCCTACTGATGCACACTCAATGAGATGTACGCTAGCAGAGGAAGGACTGACAGGGATGGAATCTGAAGCAAACGACACTCAGGTTTCGGGAAAACAAGTGACAGCAGCACAATAGAGCACAAACACAGGCTGGAATCTGCTCCAATGGACAGACTCAGAAAGGGCTGTGACCAAATGTACACACATATAATGCTCACAAAAAAGTGGGGAACTTGACAGCCATGAAAAAGAAGATGAGTGGCGACACTTGGATCCAGTAAACACATGAAAAACAGCAAAGAATCTATGAAATGCAGAAAACTGATGCACCATACTCATTCATTCACGGATTCCCAGAGACACTTTATCACTAATACACACTTTTACTTTGCACTGAAGGCGATTACAGACATTTGGGATGTCATGAAACGAGTCATAACTAACAATGTGTAAATTAGTGTAATCTGCGCCTCTTGTCTCATCTCTTGTCACTTGCTGTTCTCTGCATAACACAGACATTTTCCATTCTGTCAGTGTAAGCAGCGAGCACACAGGCTCCTTCTAAACTCAGCCGCCACCTCATTAAATGACTTCAGACTCTTGGCAGAGTCAGTGGGAAAAGTCTATATTAACTGTGTGTGCGATCCACGGTGTGACCAACAAAGGCCATATTTGTTCCTTCATGTTGGGTGCTGTTTGGGAGGAAATTCTGGGGGCTATCTCAGAACCCCTCCACTGGCCGTCCGCTTCATTTGCCTCACAGATGGTTGTGATTCCTGCGAGGACTCTCAGACCTCACATGCATTCATATTATGTGAAAATAATCACGCAAAGAAGTACACCACGGTTAAATAAAGCCTTGCTGACCTTTGCCCTACTTTCCACTAAATGGTCGTATCCTCGAGGACTTATGAGGCTAAAATTAGACATTCTGCAGAATAAAGTGTACTTTGGTAACGTGCAGAGTCGACTCAGTGCATTCTGCAAAATGCAGCCAGGTTGCGAGTTGCGCAGGGGGGCGAGGAAAGAGATGAAGAGACTGTGTGCTTAGACTGGAGGACAGAGCAAAGGAGTGGATTTGATGTCAGTCCAAAATGGCGGCTGGCTAATTTGTTTACAGGAGTTTCAGATGAAGTAAGGCAGCTTAATGGTACCTAATGAGCAGGGGCAGCTGGGGCTTTAATGGCACCATTCACTGTTCTCCTGCCAGGTTGAAGAGCTGGCCCAGTTGTTGACAGACAGGCAGAACAGCCAATGGAGCAGAATTCTTGGTTTTTGTTGGGGATTTTTTTCTCCAGAAATGTCATTTTTGGTAAGTGACTAAAATGCCAAACATTTGTTTGATAATTGAGCTGCCAGATGAGTAATATATTTTTCCTCTCTGGTTCAATATTTTCTTTATGATATGTAAACATGTCCCCAGGCCAAAAACTACTTCTACTATAAAACCACCAAACAAAATCAAAAGCCCACTTTTATTTTTGGAGTCTACTTGCATTTACATGTTTATAATTGAGTGCACTGCTCTTTTTGTTTTGGTGCCATTTGAGCTCCTGTTAACAGCTCTGTTAACAGTCCATGTATATAAAAGTCAGCACACATATTCTAGTATAAGTTGGAGTAGTGCTGGTTTCACACTTGCAGTGTGAGAGGCAGTGTTGTTTCTGCAAAATCCCAAGGAGGTTAGTATAACTAAAATTATCTATTGTTCATTATATCAGCCCATATTGGTAAATACTAGGACAAATGTGCGCATTATTATTTGTTTTATCACTTTAATCTCATCATTTTTAATCTATACTTATTATCTATCGTATAAGGGATAAAGCCTGATGAGGTGTCCTTTATCAAAAATGAAATGACGACGCAGAGGCCTGATTGGGTTGGACACTTACTTCCATGAAGTCCAATAATTCCTGATAATAGACACCTTGAAGGGCATGATCCCACTTATACCATGACCACTTAAGAAATAAATGTTAGATCAATTATTAGTGCTTTAAACTTATTGTAGTTTTATGTTTAAACAGTTTTTTTCACAAGAAGCGACCCGCCTCGTTGGCATGGTAACAGCTACAAACCCCGCACCCATCTCGCTCTGCAGCAGCGGAGGAAAATAGTATATGTGCTGATTGCCATGAGAAGCTATAACAAAGCATCATTTCAGAGGCTTCCTGCTCGTTTTTGTCCAGATGACGAAGAAAACGTTTGTTTTAAAGAAACAAAGTCTAAATTGTTCATTTGTTCTTTGTGTCTATGCCTCTTTCTATTTCCGTAACTCTCTTTCTCTTCCACTGCATGTCAGTCTTCAAAATGATGAAATTCGCCAAATAGGTTAAAGGAAACTATGAAATTACTCACGTCTTTTTTTTGCAGTCTTGCTGTTGTGGTGAACTGTGTAATAAGGCATGTCAACATGTCTTTGTGGTCGGCATTTTTTGGATTACTCAGAAAAGTTCTCCTACTGTTTTTTGATGTGTTCAACTGTTCCAATCTGGACTGACGATACTTTTTTTTTATCTTAATTGTTAGAGATTCATTTTTGGTGGTGTGAAAGTAAAGGTTGGAAGTTTGTTATCATAGCAAGCCTCACAAATCCACTTTTTGTTGCATTTTGATCTTTTACTGTGCCACAATACCACAAATTCAAATCAAAGTAACTCAATATGAGTTTTTCACATCAGTTACAAGGTTGGATTAAAATAGATTTAATTGGAATAATTAATTACTTTAATCACATGACAGTACTAGTAAATACATCTCATTCAGCAAAGATTAACATAGAAAATGATCCGTAAAATAACCACAGCCTGTTCTTTTAGCAATCATACGGGCTTAATACTGATAGATAATAATATGCTGCTCGTGAATAATCTACCACACAACCTTTATTTGTAACAATTGCAACTCTTAGTTTTCCAATCATCAACAAAACATCTAACAAAAATACTTTCATAGTTGAAGGCATGAGCTCACAAACACAAATGAATGGCAGTAGCAGCTGCAACCTCTGACCTCTGGGCGGTGTAGATGGGCACACATGCAGCAGACAGGTTCAGCAGCATACAGGCCACATTGACTGTAAAACCAGCGCACCGGCACTATAACGTGTAAAAAAAAAAAAAATCAGGTGAAAATGTAGTCTCTAGTGACAGCAGTCAATAAAAAAGTCTCCAAAGTTTGTTTTGCTAATGTCATGGAAACCAGTTTTCTGCAGCAAATGGAAACCACACATACATTATGGAAAGACATAAATACTGGAGCTTAAAATAAAGAACAGACAGCTTTATTTTAAAGCAACTCAAAATGTTCTAGAAAAGTTTGACATCGAATGGATGGCCTTCCTGACGTAACTATTCCCATACCCTCAACTGAGCCTGAGAACTTTGCTTACAAACTCACTGAACCAGCTTTTCTCTTTTCATAAATGTGTTAAGATGTTTCCTCTACGCCCAGGTGAAGGTCCTATTTTATACACAGTTTTCATTTGTTTGATTCTGTTAATCAAAACAATCATGTAGAGTCATAAAGGAAAAACAACCGAATTGCCAGCTGTCTAGATAAGAAGAAACCTTTGTGAATCTGCTGTGAGGGGTGCAGATCCTCACAGCAGATCACATGTGAACAGCTCAGCATCATTACTCCCTCATCATGGGTTTCGTACTTACAAACAAGTAGAGGTATGCATATATGGAGTCAGGCCCATCCACCTGACTTTCTCTTAAACACTCTGACTTGAATGGTACACATTCTCATGGCAGCACCTCCGGTTGGTCATTCTTCACCAGTTGGTTGAAAGATGGAGCAAACATAAAGCTCAGTTGATCAGTTGGTTTGACGGAATATGCCAGTTTTCTGCATTAGCTGACTTTGTGGTGACCTTAACGCAATTAGCCGGATTTATTTATTCTAATTAAGCAAATTACCACCACATGCCTTCACAGATCAAGTTATTCATCTCTGAGTGACAAGTCAAATGGCAATCACCCTGAAGGAAAGAAGAAAGATCTCAAAGCTGATGTGAGGAGGATGTAAATACAGGTTTACATTAACTCTCCTGCACAAGAAAACAGGAAAATGGGACAGTTTGAATACTGAACGTCAACTGATTTCTAACAATACCGGTGTTGGTTCTGTAGTATTATGTAGCAGACATGGCACAGTTTTTCCCATTTACAAGTCATACTAGTCATGTTAGATAAGAGCCTTAAAGGATGTCTGTTTGGCAAAATTGTTAGATTGTGAGTCCCTCTGCATAAATTGTCAGCACATGAGGTTTATTTTGAAAATCTGCTGGGTTTTCTCTGGATTATGGCCTTTAACTTTATCTTCCTATGACAGACTTCTTCATGAAAATGTACACTGTTTGGCCACATTCATGTCTGCAGGTCGGCTGCACTGTGTCCCAACTGCTTCGGTCCACGCGACTGTGACCACTCTTTGACAATCAGTCGTGTTTACAGCAGGATATGCACACAACCATCCAGTCCAGTTTCTCCTGAGCCTTTAGAAGCCGCTTCCAGTTTGTTTATAGTTTGCCTTCAAGGAGTTGAACTTTTTTTTTTAACTAAGTGATGATTATAAACACTCAAGACTCACTCTGTTCATCTTTTGATCTGTTTTGGACATAGTTTCTGAAGAGTGGCAGGAGTTCATCAGGAATTCACCTCTGAGTTAAGGCGGAACTGTTGGGGTGAAGTAAGCCTGCTTTCATTTCCCATCATCCATCAGGCTTACAGCCCCAACATAATGGTGCACCAACATGGTGAGCAATATTGAAGCTATGCAGCTGTACAGTTTTGATCCAGATTCCAGCTCAGACGAGGAAAATAAAGACGTACATGGATCCATCTGTCTGGAAGCGGATGCATCATGAAGAATGGAGCAGAGCCATTGTAGGTCCCATGTCACACCTAAAAGCTTCTTCCAATTACATTCTTTCCTGATTCCCAACGATTTACAAAAGAATAAACTCACAAATGCAATTTTAGGTTTAATTTCTTTAAAGATATCCTCCATCTTCAAGAAAATGCTATAAGAACATGTTAAAAACACAATTTAATCAGAGTGGGCCTTTAAGACTGATGCCCTGGATGAACGCTAATGAAACAAAGACATAGCATGAAAGAAAATATGAATGCTGCTCAAACGCGGTCACAGCTTGACATGCGGCCTTGGGATTCAAAATAATTCACAGCGTCTCCATCAACAGAGGCTGGAGCCAACGGAAGTGAACTGTGGTGGCAGTTTAGAGGCCTACATAAACACTTAGCTGGAGAATTCTTGATTGTTTCCTCACCCACAATGCAACACGCTGAAATCTCTGCACAGAGATGAGTTATGTGTTTGAGACAAAATGCTGCTATAAGTGTAAACAACACCAAGGAAATGGTCGAAAAGACTCATGAATGACTGTGTACCTGTCCTGCACAGACGCCTGCCTCTACTGCAGGCTCTGGAAATCACCGGGGTTGCTGCAGAGGCACAAATCTCACCTCTCACTGGAAACTCTTTATCAAGGGAAGTTTACTTTTAATTAAAATACACCACAAAAATGTTCACACACAGCAATTAACCTTTGTGCGACTCCTGAGCAGCCCAAATCCTCTGTGGCATTACAAACAGAGAGTCAGAGCATAAACCAAGAAATAACACGAGGCAACAATATGGCTCAGTCCTTCCCACAGTGGGGTTCCGTTCTGTGTGCAGTTTCAAAACGACGACATCCTTTCCAGATTATACGGGCTGAATGGGGCTCTCTGTCAGTCATTGCATTGCATTGCATCGGGGCGGCAGTGGTGCAGTGGAAAGGGCAGTCGACTTGTGATCGATGGATTGCAGGTTCGATTCCCGCCTTGCCCGCCCATGTGTCGAAGTGTCCTTGGGCAAGACACTGAACCCCACATTGCCTCTGATGGAAGGTTGGCGCCAGTGTTCGGCAGCGGAGCCACCATCAGTGTGTGAATGTGTGTGTGAATGGGTGAATGGGTCTGTGATAGTAAAGCGCTTTGGGCCTTCAATAGGCTAGAAAAGCGCTAGATAAGTAAATGCCGTTTACAAAACGTTTCTATCTGTGAGGAACAAAGTGTACTGTACACCTGAAACTTCAAACTTAAGATCATGGGACCTAAGAGGGTCTATTATCATGAAAACACACACTTCATACCAAACATCTCCTCTAATCTAAGGGGCCAGTTTTTTTCCAAACCAAGAATTTGACGTCCAGAAAGCCTGAAGACGCCCAGCTTCACTGCAGAAGCTCCTGCTTGAACAGCAGTTCAGTTCAGAACCAGGTCCAGTCTCGTTTCCACTGTGTGATACGGTCAGGTATTTTATAACTATTATAAATGAAAATAAATAACTATTACACTGTACTTTGTCTGGACCATTCTAAACCAGACTGTACCATGTTGTAGCAAACCGCCAGCGTTGGGGTAACGGATTACAAAGTAACGGATTACTGTAATTTACTTCCTTTTGTCAGTAACGAAGTAAAGTAGCGAATTGCAGTTCAAATTTCAGTCATTAATTCCAATTACAGGACTTTAGAAACCCTCGTTACTTCGTAGCTTAGTTTTTGTAGGCTCTGACATTTTCTCTCGGTCAAATGAAAACATTGTGGAGAATAATAAAACAAGAACAAAAACGGAGTAACTGGCTCATACGCATGAGTGCAGAGTTGGGGATTGGTCAAAGTCACAGACCGTATGTTATCACTAGACAAAGCGAGGTGTTACAGAAAACACTGAAACAGAATCACCAACGGGGCTCCTTTCTTTCTGTGTGGAGTTTGCATGTTCTCCCCGTGCATGTGTGGGTTTTCTCCAGGTACTCCGGCTTCCTCCCACAGTCCAAAAACATGCTTCATAGGTTAATTGGTTACTCTAAATTGTCCCTAGGTGTGAATGTGAGTGTGCATGGGTGTGTGATTGTGGCCCCTGCGACAGACTGGCGACCAGTCCAGGGGTGTACCCTGCCTTCGCCCATGAGTAGCCGGGTTAGGCTCCGGCAACCCCGTGACCCCGAAAGGGATAAAGCGGATTGGAAAATGAATGAATGAATGAATGAAGTAATGTACCCAACACTGCGTACCGCTCAGTGGAAACGAGGCTTCATTTTATCAGGTGTGATAGTGTGTAGTATTGTGAGACACGACAAGACGAACGTGGCGATTCAACTTGGCGGTGCATAAGTTTGAACAAACGTTTTGGTCCTTTTTCATTTTATCACCAGATGACAGAAAATCCAACAAACTAGCAAAAGCTGTAAAACATTAATAACCCATCAGCAGCCTGGAGGATCAGGATTGTTTTAACATGTTATGGGGAAGTCAAGTACCACAACTTTGTCCTTCAAACGCGGTCGTCCAGAGGATTCTACCGGGACCGCCTCCTCTCCAGCAGCAGTTTCAGAGAAATCCTGGATTCCATCCATAAAAAACAAACCCACCGAAGAAACCCTCCGGGATCCTCAAGCTCGGAGCACGAAGGAAAACCTGCTCATCTCGAGAATTCCAGAGGAGGCAGGAGAAGACCCGGAGGCCATGGGGAAGTCCTTCATGAAGCCCAGCTGAAGCTCCCCAAGCAGGAGGTGCCGACGATCACCTTCCACAGACACTCGGAGTTTGGCTAACTCATTTAATCTCTACAAGGCACATTGTTCATACAAATCAGTTTTACAGAAGCTCATGTTCACATGTTTACCTGGCTCAGGTACTCTTTACCTGTAGGCTCATTATAAACTTCTGGTTGTAACAATAAACCACATTTTCTTAAAAAGAGGAAATTGGGTTTCAGTGAAACATAAGTAGAAGTTGTCAGAATTGAATCCATATAGAAGTACGTATCTAGAAGATTTTATCTTTCCAAACAAGGAGATCAGAAATAACTGAATTTCTTTGCGAGACAATAAGAAGCCATTAACTTCAAGACTACATCACCTCGATGAGAATCTTTATCTGCAAAAACAGCAAAGATATTCTGTATTTTCTATTCTATTCTATGACAGAATATTCACAAAGGAAACTTGAATTTTGCATAAATCTCTGAAGCTCTTCTTGCACTACGTAGACACTGCTGAGTCATAATGAGTCATTTAGATAGAAATCAGAGGACAGGGGGCACATCCATTAGTAAGACAGTTAACATTCACGTTTTTCTGGTCAAAGCTGCCATCTGTTTGGATAAGTAAGATATAAAAAGTAGGAATTTGTATCATTTGTACAACTTCGTTTGAGACGGTATAAAAGTTTGCTAAACAAACAACTGCTCTTAAGTACAGCAAACAGTGATGGAAAGGTTTAGAGTAATTTGCTGTATTTTACAGTCAATGTGCATTTTTAATAGCAGAAAAAAATGCTCTTTCATCAACCCATTGCCAGATTTGTACCTCGTCTGTTTTTGACGTTTTGCTTCATTTTTTTAGTTTATTATATATTTTATATTATGTTGATGCTACAAAAACAAAAAAAGACAACTTTTGTTTAAAGCAAAAGGTGCACTATTTTACCTGCATAGTTTCTGATTGTCAATCATCAGAAGTAGAATTAGAAAGAATAACAGACTGTGAATCAACAAACATCTTATATGCACAGAAGTTTACTTGAATATGACATGAATATCTCCAACGGAAATTTATTTACTTAAGTAACGTAAAGCATGTTTGAAATCTGTCGCAAAGATCACACAAGAGTAATTTGCATCATTTTTGATAATACTATATATTTTTTGAGTATAATGATTTTAGATTGTGTTATTATCCTTGGACTTATATTCAAAAAAATCAGCAATAACAAAAACAGCCAATTTTAGTTCAAGCTGGGTTAAGTAAGAAGATGTTCTGTTCACCTCCAAAGCACATCAGCTTAACTTTTCTGCCCTCTAGTGGTTCATTGGAAGAACTGCAAACTCGATAATTGTTTTTATTGACTTGATTGATCCTCCAATTTTTAATCTGCATAATCCATTATTTAAAATAGGAAAAACTCTGTGTGGACTTCACAATAATATTATTTCCCTCTTTAAAGGGTCTTTATTTGAATGTCTGACCTGATTTTCATTTTCTCCCTTTCTAGAAAAGCCTATTAAAAAGCTAAAAACATGCAGGAGACATGAGTTGATTATTCCAAGCTCTCCACAGGGAGGGGAGGATAGGGTATGTGCGTGATCCATTTATCAAATGTTCTTGAATAATTGATAATAAAATACAAGCAAACAGCAACAGAAAATATCGTGCTGATGTTTATTGATCTGGAAAAGTTTACAAAGTCACTTAAAAAATTCCAACATTTTCCTGTAATAATAATAGGTGAAAACAAATATATCTTTTGCATTTATTGTTGTGAGAAAAATTGTGTAATACCCTATTTTTTTATCCAATTATCTGTGAATGTTTTTCAGCGGCAGGACATGAAAACCTTGACGTGAAAGTCTTCTAAAGAGAAACTGTTCTAGAAAAAAGCTGAAATGTGGCAGCAAAAGCCAACACAAAAGTGGGCCATGAACAGGAAAGTGAAGCTCTGCAGCAGATCAATCGCAAATCCACTGAGGGAGAAAAGAATAAAAGGCTGGGAAAGTTCAGACACCAAAGTGGCTGAAAGCAGTGAGAGGCAGGTCAAATGAACCCTCTGTGGCAAACATCCATTTATGTGATAATATTTATCAACAGGTTCACTAAGAAACTTCAGAACCAAAAAATGATCAATTTTTTAAAGTACTGCGTCTTGATGCATAAAAATCCTCTAAATCTAGATTCTATTCATCCATTTTATTAATCTACTTTTTTGCTTTTGGGATCACAGGGCTGCTGGAGCCTAACCTGCATACTATTGGGTGAAGGCAGAGTCCACCCTGGACAGGTCACCAGCCTGTGGCAGGGTCACACAATCACACACAAGGACAATTTAGAGTAATCAATCCGACGAAGAGTGTTTTTGGACTGTGGGAGAGAGCCGGAGAAGACCCACACAGGCCCGGACAGAACATGCAAACTCCACACAGAAAGGACCCAGCTGGGATTTGAACTGTGGTCTTCTTGCTGTAACGCAAGAGCGCAAACCACTGCTCCACTGTGCAGCCCTCAAACACTATCCATGCCCTTGTGTTACAATTATCAAATTATTATTTTTTTAGGTTTCTAAAACATACAGAAAGAAATGTAATTGTATCTTGATATTTTTATGGTCATGAATCATGCTAGAAAGGTTGTACAGCAAAAATAAAATAATGAATCTGAAAAAAAGGAGATTTTTCTATTATATTCTTTTCTTCCATTCAGATTTACAGTCAGATTTAAACTATATTGCTTTTCAGTTAGAAATGAACCCTAAACAAAAAGAAAAAATGATCATGAGAAAAAGAAAAAAAAAGGACATCATACTGTAAAATATTGAAGTAACTCAAGAAATTCTCAAAAATGAGCTTTAACAAAGAACAGAAAATGTGGATCAGATGCGTTAACGAGCCGTAACCACTAGAGGTCAGAGTTTTATCACTTTTGAATTGAACTGTAAACACAGACATGCCTTCACCCAGTTTTTGCAGCAGCCTCCTCCTCATCAGGGTCACAGGAGTCTGCTGGATGAAGCCGAGAGGCGGGCACACATTGAGAAGTCGTCAGTTCATCACAGAGGCAAACACACAAATGCCGACACACTCAATTATTAAAGGGGCACTTTAAAATCACAAGAAAACTCAAAGAAAGGAGAATGCACAAGAAAATACTTTAAGAAGATTTGAACTAAGAGTCCAATCACTGCCAGGAACCACAGCTTTATAAAAAAAACATGTAAAATCTAAAATCTTGTATGGATGTGCTACTCACAACAGTGACTTTACCAAAAATAAAAAGCAAATTGCAACGAGACCTCTTCCAGACAGAGTCTGTGGTGTTTTTTATTTTGTTAGTGCACATGCAGGTTTTATAGACAGTTGGGGTGGGGTGGGTGGGGGTTTAGTACCACTTCTTTGCTATGTCAGCAGTTTTTTCATCTCCAATCGCACACGGCACGCCCTCAAACAGCTGTAGAGAAAGTCTCTGCTGTGCACAGTAACCAAAAAAAGACACTATTAGTGTAAAGAGAAAAACTTGAAGAATCAGAAGCACGCACGTGCGTCCTCTCACACTGCTCCAGATCACAAAAATGGGTTCAAACATGGAACAAAATATCAAAGTTAATTAAAAAATAAAATCTGATTTTTACTATGATGTGTGACAAACCTTTAGAGGGAATATTTTCCTACATCAATGCCAGTTTTACTTTGGGGAGTGACTTCAAAAGTGCAGTTCTTCGTATTTGACATATTGAGGAGCTTTACATCTCTTAAAGGAGAATTGTGTTTAATGCCAGTTGTTTTTTCTTTGGTTTGTTAGGCAAATGTAACCAAAGTTTGGTGGATATAACATCATCTTATCATTTGATGCTCCCTCCTAAAATGTCATTTTTAAGGCCTTGAAAACTTGAATGCAAACATAATGAGAAAATGCAATGGAATTTGGATTCATTTGGGAATATAATTGTTTCAAACCACACCCACTGCAGACTAATTACAATGTTTACAATCAAAAGTTCTTATTTGTTAGTCGTTTCTTTATGTTTTTATATTTCAGATTTTAACCAATGCTTTGTTATGAAGGGCCATATTCAATCATGTTTGTTCATTTCTTCATTTGTTTGGGTGATAAACACAGACCCTCTAAAGGGTTTATATCTCGGATAATAAATACATTGTTGCTTCTGAAGTCCAGTAAAGACGGGTTTTTTCTACTAATAAAGCATCTCCCTAACACTCTAGTCAAAATTATAGTCATGATTTAACAATAAAAATAGTCTTTAGTGTTGAGTTTCTGCATTTTGGATCAGTAAATTACAACTAAAGACTGTAGTTGTAATTTAAAACACTAAAACTGTATTTTAATCGAACTTAACATTGTTGTTTGCATCTTTATAAAGTCCATCCCTGGAAACCTTCACTAATACCTTCTGAAGAATTTAGCAAATACATCCATTTAAATAGTCCAAACACAAAAAGACACTCAAATATTCTTTCTTTTTGATTAAAATTCTTAAGCTTTAGATTAGGACATTTTTCTGACTTTTCCTTGAAAATGCCCGATTGTTGGATTTGTATTAAAAAGTTTTTATTAAAAAGTGCACAAAAAAAGAAGAAAAGAAAAACACAAAATGATGAAAAGACCTTTTTTTTGTTTTTTATGAACAAAAAAATCTATACACCTGATCAAATAGTCTCTTTGGGAATAAATGATGAACTATTAAATTGTGCACCGATCTTTATTAAGTTGCTGACAATTTTGAACATAGAGACGATCGTGTAAGATGTCCACAAATAACCCCCATCAGTCACAGATTCTGGAAGTTGTTGCACTTAAAAAGCTGAGTTTGATCTATAATGTTTACAGAGAAACACTTAAGCTGTAAATGTATTTGTAAAATGGTGCAGAAAATGAGTATTTGTTAAAAGCAAATGTTTATTACAATACTCTGTGATGTAACCCTTCATCTTGGAAGATTTTAGTGGAGCTCCAGGTGAAGGGCAATTGTCACATTGATCCTGTATTTCTTCCATTTTCTATTAACTGCTCCAACAGCTTCTCAACAAGCTGCTTTTTTTTAATTGTAGAATGGTACATCCCAGTGGTGTCCTTTGACAGCTCTTTGGTCTGACTGTTTACGGGCGTGGACAGGTGTCTTTATACAGATTACCAGTTCAAACAGGTGACATTATTACCGGTAACAAGTGGAAGATAGAAGAACTTCTTATAGAAGCATCAACGGGTATTTTCTGCACCATTATACAAATACATTCTTTAAAAAAATCAAACGATGTGATTCTGCTTTGAAATTCTGTCTTTTACAGTTGAAGTGCATCTATGACGAACATTACAAACCAAAATCAACTTTTTAAGTGGGTTAACTTGCAGAATCAGTGATTTTTTGCTCCTTTATGTTTTTTTTTTTTACTAAACTGTACCTTTTATCAGGTCAGAATCATTTTGATAGACAGTTTGCGTGGAACAAAGAGCCTTTACCCTACACCGAAACTTAACTATGGTGCAACCTGTAGAAGTACACAAGTTGTGTTTCCTTCTTAAGCAGATGCTGATTCACAGTAAGTGATCGCGCCGTCCAAGTCGAACATGTAAACATCGGATGCTACCGTGAGAACGGTTACCATCACTGAACCTCTGATGGAGTTCCCTGGTTTCTAACACCCACTGCCATCATCAGCACAACCACAGCTCTGCTGCTGTACTCTGACAGTTGTTGACTGTATAAATAAACTCTTGTAAGTGAAGTAGTCTCAGCTCTAATTAAATCCTTATTTTTCTCCACTTTTGTTTCAATTTTAGCTTGTAAATACATCGAGGTTTCTTCTCTCATCAGCACTGCTCTCACTATACGTTCAACGTCTCAATGTGTCAAAGCAGTAACAGCTGCGGTTTGTCTGTTACTGCTGACATGCGCCTTGTTGTTGTTTAGGCGGTGTGACAGGAAGCCATGACGTCAGCGGGTCATGCAAAACACAGAGCTGGTTACGGGTGACGGCAACTCCACATGAAAAAAAAGCAATTCTCGTGATCCAAACTGGGGCGTCACCGTTACCTGGCATTGGTGCCAAGCACCAATGACCTCCAATGATTCCAGAGATCCTCCAGCTCATCAATATGGGAATATTTAGAGCAAATTCACTTTTGATTCACACATTTGTGTGTTTAATTATAGGCAGTAGTTGTTTAAAAACCACATTCACTCTTCAAATCAGTGGTTGTGATTGCATTCCACCCACAGACAAGACTGCGAGGATGTAAATAAAGACGAGGGTTTTTCAGGCGAAGACGAGCTGCTTTCTTTTGTGACTAATAATATTAACGCTTCAAAGCGTGTCAGCTTCAATAATGAAACATACAGCAATTATCATTTCGACAAATGCACACATCAAAACAAGCAAAAGAAAACAATAAGAAGGTAAGATAAAACAAATTCAGATGTTAGTGTGCAAACATTCAGTCTGTCAGGAAGTGTTTCTGTTCAAAAAGATATAAAATGATGTGAATGAAATGTTGAGTTAGAAAAATTAATTTAGTCTTAAATACTTCTATAATAAGTAGAATAAATATTTAAAGTCCCCACCGATCATTACCAGTGTGCAACAGAAACGGTGAGTAATTTTGGAGCTATCCAGCCGTTCAGATTTGAGCCATGGCTCTGAGCAGGAACACGAAGACGTACGTGGATCTTTTTGTCTGCAAGTGGATGCATCAGAATGGAGCGGAGTGGGGGAGCAGAGAGCTTGCAATCTGACCTGCATTTTTTTGACAGCACAGATATGATCTTTTTCATTTTTTTTGTCTGCTCCTGATTCACAACAATTTGAATGAAGAAATACTAAGAAGTGTAATTTTCATCTTAATTTCCTTTAAAAGTGACCTTCATCATCAGAAAAATTCCACAAGAAAATGTTTAAAATGCCATGTGCCATGCCGTGTATATTGGAGGGAGTCTCCTCTGATGAACCAGACAGCACGGAAAAAAGTGTATTTTTGATATAAAAACGTTTTAAATATTTGATTCAACAACTCTCAACTCACACCCACAGTTTGAGTTCATATTTCCAGCTTTTTAACTATCCAGCTTCATCACATTTCAACTGAACTTCAAAGTTAGCAGCAAATGAACCCACAGGTGGTTCATTCTAATCTTAATCCCACCCACAAACTGGTTTCATTCTCTGGCATCCAACAACTCCAGCAGTACAACCAACAACTGAAACCCGGAACATGCAGAGCACAAGGCTCTGGAGAACCCGGCCGAACATGCAGTCAATCCAGTGCACTAAAAACACCAGAGAAAGTGAAACGTAGAAACACAAATGTTGGAAGACACACAAAAAATCTTGTATTGATGATACTGAACAATGGAGTTGGTGATGGATTGTTTGGGTAAACTGTACTTTTCTGTGAGCTGTGTCCACACAGAGAAAGCAGCTCATGTTCATGATGCTGCCAGAGTCCTCCACAGCCGGAGGGTGACTCCAGATCTTCACACTGGCGCTGTCGTCAGTAAACACGACATTCTGCTCATTTAGACTTCATTTTATTAAGATGGTGTCACATCTGACAATCAGTGTTCTCAGTGGACAAACTGAAACTTTGTTTATTAGATCAAGCCACGAAGAAACAGTTGAAGAATAGAAGAAGAATTGCTTCAAAAAAGTCGTAGTTTGTATTTATTGGGCTTAATAAGAATAAAAATAATAGTGTGCCTCACTGTGTTGAAATTATTTTCACAGGGAAAAAAAAATGGAAAGTTTTTGTAGGTTTTGTATGAACCTATTTTCATCATCTCCTGAACAACCACGGATTAGTTAAATCATTTTCATTTTGAATTATTAGAGAAATTGGTATTTTGTGAAGTTGCTAACTGCTTCTTACTGTGAAACTTCCCCGACGAAGAGGTGGAAAAACTCTCCTTTCAGTTCTGAGAGCTTTAGTTTCAAAATGTCATTGTCTTCATTGTCACAGAAACAAAGATCAAGTGCATGTCAGTCAAGAAAGTTTGGTTATGATTCCAAACAAAAGTCCAAAGTGAAATTGTTTCAACTTTCAATACTTTCAAAAACTTTCATCTCACTTTATTTCAAACAAGTTTATCTTTAACATTTAAAAGAGTTTCAACCTTTTTTTAAAAAATTATTTTAGATGTCCTTTTCCTGCAACAATGGTATAGGAGATCTAATATTATTGCGTTATTTGAGTTTGTCTTGCAATACAAAAGCCCCCGCTCATTCTGTAAAGCATTATGACAAAAAAAACATCCTTTAGTACGATAGCAAACACCACAAAATGAGGAGTTTTCCAAACCAAAAATCTGTGTGTAAGACCATTTTAGCTACAAATGAAAGGCAGACAGTGTAAAGGCTTCTGCACAGGGTTTGATCTCGTATTTTATGGTAAAAACTGCACTGGTGGGATAATAATTACATGGAAACAACATAAACCAAACGGATGTAGATATATATGTGCATATATGTATTTATTTATTTATCACTGTGGTCCTAATACTTTGTTGTATTACTTTAAATTTAAATATAACAGCCACTGTTGGATTACATACTTTGTAAAGGGATGAACACAGATTACGGCCCCCCTGTGAATCCGTGCTTGGGACCCCGATTGCAGCGACCCTGTCTGCACCAAAGCTTTCAGTTTCTCAAACATTGTGTGACAGGAAGCCTCTTCCCTCCCCCTCCTCAACCCTCCTTCAGCTGGGGGTGGGCGTGCTGACGGAGCGCAGAGCGTACAGATGTTGATGTTCCACAACGAAAGCTGTGCCCACATCCGCAAGCAGACAGGCTCCTGAGACAAACTGCACAACAAAAATACGGCGGCGCGCGGCGGCGCGCGGCACTGCGCCCTCTGCACCACCACAGACACACGGCGAAGTCTGGAGAGCCCCCGTACTGGCACAAGACGCACCACAGAACTGACTGACTCATTAGAAATTTAGGAAATGGCTGTCATTAACAGGTGTCACACATAAATGGGAGCTTCGAAGGCGGAATTGAACATTTACGCACAGAAAACTTCTGCCGAGGGGATGGTCTGATTCTCTCCTCTAAGACCTCAAGTTGCCCCAAAGTAAGCAGCTTTTGATCCCGCTTTTATGCTCAGCGCTCTGACACATCCAGAGACTGTAAAAGCTGCCTGAGAACAGTCAGTCTGTGCGCAAATGCCGCGCGCTTTTCAATGAACCGCGCTCTGTCATTAGTCCGCTCCAATTACCAAGAAAATCACCAGAGGACTCGTTAAACTGTCAGACTCCAACCTGCTCCACTTTTAATGCACTTTTAATGTACTTCTAATACTTTTAATGGCGTCAAAACTACCCAAAACGCAGCAAAGTGCTTGGTTTTTACGTTTCTAATTTGATATGAAAAAAATAGAATTCTGAGGCCGTCAAGCGGAGGTCTGATGGGACGAGCGTGTCCGTCCACTGGAGACAGGAATTGAAATGTTCTCTCGCCGTCACATCTTCTCGGTTTGTCCCAAATGAACACGGTGTACCGCCAGACCGCGCGTCCTCCTTCCCCCGCAGACATCCTCTCCACCTCACGCCCTCACTTGTTTGAACAAGAAAGGGCGAAACCAGCTGTTCTTCGGCTCCTACATGGAGTCCAGCAAACACGCGCGCCACGCTCACAACACGCACCCAAAACCCCGCGCAGCCTTAACCGAAGTTTCCCGGGGACTCACCGGCGTGTCTGTGGCCCGGTCCGGCGCGGCACCCTCACGGCGTTTGGAGGCAAACGCAGTAAATGGGCTTTAAAAATCCGTGCGTAAGAGTTGTTTACAAAGTTTGATAGTGAACTCCGATTGGTCCGAGGAGGCTTTGGGCGACGCCCCGAACTTCGGTCACCGGGCTGAGTGTCAAACGCTGTTTCCTGGACTTGCCCCCTTCGTGCAGACTCGGAACTATGACTGTTCAGTTGTGGAATGCAACACGCGAGGTGTTTGGTGACTTTTTCTGCACTTTCTGAACAAATCAGCTGCTGCATTAGACGCGCGCACCTCCGAGGAAACCGTGAGAGAAACTTTCCTCTTTTGTCTGACTTTGAAGAACTATTTCAACGTTTCTTTCGGTTCTTTCCTCTGGATTTTTTTTAACTTAACTGACTCTTCTCAAAGAAAGAATGAACCCAATCTTTCATTTACGGAACACATTAATAAAGTTAGTTAGTTAGTTAGTCTTCAAAAGTATTTAATGATTTTCTGTTGTTTGGTAAACAGTAGGATATAGATCCATAACCTGTGTGACAGGAACATTTCCATATTTTTTAACATAATCCTTTGCAAGCAATTAAAAACTGTAGCACTTTTCCTGCTAAAAAAGCACCTCAAAGTGGTTGACGTGATAAAATGAATACTAGTACAAAAAAAAAAGGTTAAAAATAGCAATCAAAACAAAATAAATGAAAAACCCAACACACATCCCACAAATATGAGCCCATAAAGTAAAAACAAAAAACGTATAAATGTAAAAGCGATCCTAAAAAGATGATTCTTGAGGTTTTTCTGAAAAACCTTCACCGTGGATGAAGCCATCACATCCACGAGTGCTGAAATGTGGCCTCGCTGTGGGTTTTTGTTCTGACTTTTGGGACCGCCAACAGACCTGCACCTGAGGGCCTGAGGGCTCTGGGAGGGTCGTAAACTAAAAGTAAATCTGATTTTGAAAAAAAGAATGGGCCAATTCCATTTCAGCTTTATAAACTGCTAAAAGAAACCTTCAAATGGACCCTAAAGCTGCCTGGGAGTCCTTCAAAGCGCTGGAAGCACAACAACAAAAAGTACTTCATCTACAAACAGAAATGCATTGATGAGTTTTAATGTCTGCTAAGCTTTAAAGCATGTTCTGATTAATACATAAAAAGCAATCACAGCAAAATTTGCTTCTTGGTGTTCAAATATGGAAGGAATTAAATGTCCTAATGGGCATGCTTTGAAAAAAAATCCATGATTTTCAGGAAGAGGATTTTTTGTCAAAGGGATTGCCTGCTGTGAGACTTCTACAGAAACAAGCACAGCTTTATAAAGTCCAACTCAAACGATCTTTTGATCTAATGTCAAAGCGTTCCAACTCATCTTTTCATTATGATTACGCTTTTTTAACCGAGATTAAGAAAAAAAAAAATCCTGTGTCCGGTTTCAGTCTTAAAAAAGAACATTTCAGAAAGCAAAAGTGATGTCCAGAAGTCCAAATGATATGTTAGAAAGCAAAACACAACATGAAACTGGAAAAGGTAGGGATTTTGGGAAACCTCTGATTGGATGATGATGTTTGGCCATCATATAAAACCAAAAGTTATTTGGCACGAAGCTATACCGGATATCATCATCCAGTCAGCAACGTCCCACAGAACCTACCTTTTCCGGTTTCATGTTGTGTTTTGTTTTCTAACATTTCATTTGGACTTTTGTACATCACTTTTGCTTTCTGAAATGCTTTTTTGTTTGTTTTTGGAATTTCGTTTAGTTTTCTGAAATGTAATGCTTTTTAACATTTGTTTAGTTCTTTTGATTGTTGACATCTCTGAAATGTTTTTGCTTCGAGTGATTCGTTGGTGTGATTTGTACTTCAGGGACACCGTAGAAGGTGTTTTTAACATGGTCTTGTGACGTTTTACGAATGATGGAAGATGTTTATAAAAAATAAGCTCAAGTTGCATTTCTGATTAATCCTTTATTAAAATAGTTGTGAATCCAAAGCAGACAAAGAAATGCTGTTTGAAGAAGACTGTATTTGTGATGTGGAAAATACGCTGGGCGGGCCACAAGCTCCCTGCTCTGCTCCGTTCTGATGCATCCACTTGTGTAGATGACACATACGTCTTTATTTTCCTCATCTGACCTGGCATCCGGCTCAAAACTGTTTGGATGGATAGCTCCAATGCCATCTTGTTGCAGAATGTGTGAGAGGCTGTAAGCTAGCAGGAGAGAGTGTGAACAGATGGATGATGGGAAGGGGGTACTACACCACCCCAACAGCCACAATTCAGAGGCGAATTTCTAAAGAACTCCTGCTGCTCTGTAGAAACTATGTCCTAGAACCCAACACATTTTTTTGTTGGCTAAAAACAGCAACATCGTAATTAAAACCACTGGGAACGCTTTGAAACGTGATCAAACAAAGATTAGAGTGCAATGATCAGCGTGGGACTTAAAGATCAAAACACTAACTATTAAAAGCTTTATGTTTTTTTTAAATGTCATTTCTTTTTGTTCTTTTTACAAATGCATGCTTGCACTATTCATGATGAAACATTTACTGAAATACTGTTTATATTTACCCACACTCATACTGAGAGTCTAAAAGCAGTTTCCTCATTTTAAAGCTCTTTTAGGAAAACGGAGTCAGCTCGCTCACAGCCCATTTAACCTGAGAGCCGCACATCTTTCTCAGGATTATCAAACCAATCCTCCGAGGAGAAACTCCTAAAACTCGCTCTCTGAATGCTGCTACCCTGCAGTGCTCTTAGGAAGAGGAAGACTAGACCTTGAAATTCACCACATATTGGCAAAAGAGTTTAAATATTCTGGAAATGGCTCAGATGAGAAGATTTGGAGATAAGTTTAAAATGAGGTCTTCTTTCACAAAACTGTTCAAGACTGCAGGTGACACACGCGCTGGTTGGTGTAAATGTGTGTTAAAGGTCAAAAATTAGCACCTCGGTTTGTCTTTGTGAGTGGAACAATGAAGGAATCATAAAGAATCCATTCTGTTTTCTTTTTTCAGATTCTTTTTAGGGATAAAGATGATAGACAATGTCATTCACCTCCACTTCTACCCCCATCAAGGTGGCGGTATGGGGCAATCATGTCTTTTGATTGCACCGCTTTGAAGGCCATCTGGAAGCGTGTGGTGAAGCAGGTGGACCGCAGTATGCTATCCTGGATTACTTTCCATTTAATTGGCAGAAAGGGCAGCTTTTCCTTCTCCAGAGCATTGTGGTGGAGATGCTGCAAACAGATCAGAGGATGACAAAGTCGCACGTTCACCTTTCAGATAGTCCCCCCACAGCAGGCTTCAGACAGACCTCAAGCTCGTGTCATCGGCAGAAGTTTCTTTGACAGCTCTTTTGTTGTAGGATGTGCCTGAAGAACCAGAGAGAGGAGAGACGGTTCATCTGCAACAGGCAATTAGAGCTGCTGGAAAATTTGACTTAGCTTACTAAGTGAGTGTGACTTCACTCTAACACATACAATCTCACAGAGGTTCACTCGTCACACAGACTGAGAAACACAGGTGGAAAATCAGCTAATGAAACCAAGTTAAAGAACAGTTCAATCATTTCTGCAGTGGGCCGGGTGTAACATCATAATCTGACAAAACGTGACACTTCTTAAGCCCCATTTTTATCAATTATTCACACCGAATGAGTCACTATGATTTAAAAATGAACAATCCACATCAAATTGTCCTTTAATCACAAAATATTTAGTCGATGATTAAAATGTTTTGAGGGAATTTCTTGTTTTTAAGCTAAAAACTACTTACATTTTTTTTTAAGTTTAAGAACTGATTATTCTTTAAAAAAAAGTTTCATGTTTGTTCAGTTAAATTCAGTAGTGACGGAAAATGCTTTGTCCAGATCAATTCTAACTGGTTTTGAATCAAAACTTGTTAAAATTAAATGATGTCCAAATTGGGATCAAATCAAGTGAGAAAAAAAATCCAAATCAAAATGTTTGAGTGTTTTGGTGGGGATACCCATCTTTGTAGGAAATATAGAAGTGTGTGATGACAATGACTTAAGAAACCTTTAGCTTCATTAAAGACCCACTCCCATCAAAACTGTGTTTTTAACATGTTCTTGTGGCATTTTTCTGATGATGGTGGACATATTAAAGAAATTTGAGCTTCAAATCGCATATGTGAGTGTTTCTTTATTCAAATCCGTATGAATCAGGAGCAGACAAATGAAATGCTTTTTCAAAAATACCTTTTTGTGATGCAGAAAATATAGCGCTCCACGACATTCCGATGCATCCGCTTGCAGACAAATAGATCCATGGATGTCTTGGTTTTCCTTGTTTGAGCTGGCATCTGCATCAAAACGGGCTGTAAGCTAGTGGGAGGGCGTGTGAACAGAGAGCTCTCAGCAACCAGGAGGTGAAGGGGGCGGGGCTACTCCACGCCAACAGTCCCGCCCGCAACTCAGAGGTGAATTTCTAATGAACCACTGACGCTCTGCAGAAACTATGTCCTAGAAATCAACACAATTTTTTAATTGTGATTAAAAAACATCATAATGCTATTTAAAAAAAGCACTGGGAATGCTTTCATATTAGATCAAAAGATGATCGGAGTGGGACTTTAGGAAAAAAATCTACAGACATGGGAGGAACGATTAGGAAACCTTTTCAAACTTGTCTAACATTAATGTGCTTTTAGTGGAATATTAACAAAGGGTATTAGTGTTAATACTTTAATGCTTCCTCTAATTTAATATCCAACTCTAAACATAAAATTGACCTTTAAGAGAAAAAAAGGCTGACATGTTATTCATTTATGAAATGATTCATTCTCTAATTTGGTTGAATAACCTAATGTAAAGTATTTCTTTCAGTAATTTGCATCTAAAATAATCCCCTGCCCTCATGTGCTCCATGAATGTTTATGCGGCCTTTTCTTATTAAAACATGAGTAACCGTCTTTATTAACACATTATCTAGTGGCAGAAAGGCAAAAGAAAAAAAAACAGACATTGTAAAGGTGAGTTTAATGAAAAGTTTACTAATGAATTCCCAAATCATAAAAAGAAATCTGAATAAAAGGCATCCTGACAGGTAACTTTTTTTTTAAATTGGAATATTTTTAGAAATAGAAATGGGTTTCCAGATTGTAATTTTATGCAAATGGTCAAAAAAAATATTATGTGATAAATAAACTTGTCAGTTTGGAATTGTTCTATTATGAGGCTGCATTTGTTTGTTTGTTTCTTTTATGAGTTTGCCTAATTAGATTGCCAAAATGCATTTTGGCTTCCAGAGGATAAGTTGACTGAAGCGATTCAATAAAGGAGCTAAGTTACAATGAAGACATTTTTTCTTTAAACAACTGTAGGAATGATTGTTATCTGCTGATATAATGTTTCAAATGTATTCTGTGGTTTAGGTCAGTACCTGAAAATTCTCAACAAAGTTTCGCATGAAAAGTAACAGCTTAAATTTCAGTGTGTATTTAAGTGAAAAGGGGTATGTCTCTGTATTGGACTAAACTCCTGATCTGAGTTTTAGATTATGTTCAAGAAATAGAAAAAAACAAAACATAAAGACAAACATTCACAGGAGAGGCCCAGATTTCTTACTTGTACATCAGTATGACAAGATTCAACGGATTTCTTTGTTGAAAAAAATGTATTTTTAATTATATTAGGTAACACACACACAATCCCTTAGCTCATTTCTCCTTCCTGCTGACAAAAACACAGCTGCTTATAAAGTGCAGGTGAACAGAAACAGCTTTCTCACAGGTGAGGACATTCAGGTGGGGAGGGGAGGAGCTCAGGCACAGTGGTGACACGTAGCAGCTGAGTTAACCAGTGAAACAGAAGTTTTTCTAATCAGACATGTAAACTCTTACAGGAGAAGTATAAAAACATTTTTCATCATAATCATCCTGCATGTTCATGGCTGACAGCATGTGAGCAATTTTCCACTCTGCACTGCATGGTGTAAAAGTGGTGCAAGGGCAGACTGCATAGCAAGGCTCATGATTTAAGAGGAAGCTAATGCTGGTTCTGATTAGAACATGTCAGAAAATTCTGCACTTTTGGTTTGTTTTCTAGGATGCTGCATAGCTGCTGACCAATCAGGGTGCTCATGCTGATGCTTGTGCATTTCTGCGCGGCAGGAAACACCAACAACAGGCATAAGAATCAGAAATGGGCTACAAATGGACGGACAAGATCTCGTGTGATAATACCAGTTATCACAAAACAAAACACTGTTAAATTGTACTTATACTAGCTACAGCATTTCTATAACATATGTGGAACTACCTTTTAGAACTAACTGTGCAGTTTTAGTCTGTTAGAGTGATGCCATGTTGCAAGTATTCACATCCACTCCCAGTGTTTGCAATGTCAAGAAGTTTGCTATTCTGAGCATTCATCGTTTCGCAAAAAATAAGGCAACGACATTTCTAAAATTATTGTAGATTTCAGGAAGCGACATTTCATCTTCTCTCGTTTATATTCTGTTTTAGCAAATTGTGGAGGATGCTAATTAGAGTGTTTGCCACCTAACCCCACTCAGCTGTTTGGAAGGTGTTGATGGCTTTATGTCTGCGGCTCACGTTGGGATGCCGAGCAAGTGCTAGCAGGCTAATTAGCACAGTGCCAAGTGCTTAATCCCCATTGAAGTCGTTAGTCTGTGAAACAAACTGTAGTGCTCAGATTGAAGGTAATTAAGAGCGATCCCTGACATGCAGGCTGAGTGTTATTCCTCCAAGCTCAGCTCCAGTGTCAAAGCAAGTCTCCAGCTTCCAATCCTGCAGTTCAGAAGGGTTTTCTAATGTCCACGGATGCTTGTTTATATGTTCACTCTGCACGTAAGACACAATAAGATGAGCACTGCGACTTCACAGCAGAGCTGCAATCGCAGGCAGATTAATTTTTTTAATGAGCAGCATGTTGCCCAATACCCCTCTGCAATCAAAATACGTTTAGTCTTTTCCTTCATTTCCCTCACCTTACACAGCCTCGCACAACATTTGACACCTTTGCGAGTCTGTACCTGGGCATGAATCTTACTGCCAGTGAATGTAAGAGTGCATGATTGTTTGTCTCTGTGTGACCCTGTGGTAGATTGACAGCCTGTCCAGGATGTATCCAGCCTCTCGCTGGATGACATCTGGGATGGACTGCAGCATCTTTGTGACCCTGAACAGGATGAAAAGAGAGTAGAAAGTGGATGGATGGATTTCACAGCCAGGCCTTGGCAGGTGGATCCGTGTTCTAGAGGATCACGTGCCCATGACAAATTTATGATTGCAAGGTGTGAACGTGGGGCTCAGCTTTAACACTGAAAGCGTGTTTTTGTGCAAAACGCAGCTGGAATTTTTTTAAAAAAGTTGGTACTAACAAGTCTAAATGTTTTACTTTATTGAGTGTTAGACAAAAATAATATGTTCATCCCAGAGCAAACCGACCTATGATGGTTAGCTTGAGCAGATGTTCAGGATTGTTCCGTATTATTCCCTGAGTGGGGCACCCACAGCAAACACAAAATTCATATTAAATAAGTAAATCTAAAATCACTTCAAAATAGTTTTTTGTTAGATTCCCTCTTGACCCATTTAGTTTTATTTGCTGCTGTTTTTCCTGCTGTCTAATTATAAAAATTGAGCAGTATTGATCTGCTACTTCAGCTAGGCTTCAATTTTTGTTCTTTTCCAGATTGACAGTCTGCTTTGGCTAAAATTCATGTTTTAGAATTAAACTTAATTGAAGACTTTTCCACAAAGACAAAGGCCTTTGGACCAGACGTAGTTGCTTGGGTAAAAAAAAAATCATGTATTTAGTTGTATGGTTTATCCAGCCATATAGTATGTATTGAGCTGCACGACGGTGTAGTGGTTAGCACCCGTCTCACAGTCCTCACAGGTTCTGGTTCCAAAACACCAGCTCGGCTCTTTCTGTGTGGACTTTGCATGTTTGCACGTGCATGTGTGGGTTTTCTCCAGACACTCCTGTTTCCTCCTACAGTCTAAAAACATGCTTCATTGGTTAACATTTTGTGACTCTAACTTGTCCATTTGGTGTGAATGTGTTTGTGTATTTGTTTGTTGCCACACAATGGACCGCCAAACTGTCCACCCATCAGTAGCCAGTGCTGGGGGGGTAACACATTACGATATTGAAATCCCTTTTTTTTTAGTAAGAAATTCCTGTTTACATTTTGGTAATTAAATCATCATTATTATCATTACTCGCCTTTAGAAACCCTCATTCCTTCATTATTTATGTTCTGGTGCCGTGAAGCCATTATAGGTGACTAGTAAAATACATTGATTTGTTGGCAGTTGATTGACAGTTGGTTTTGACATTTTCTCTTGGTTAAATGAAATGAAATAGAGATCAACTAAAAAAAAAAAACATTACTGAATCATACCTGCATACCTCACTTTGAGTGATGGCGTAGACCATGTGAGTTGTAACTTATTTTTCTGTCATTTTTCATACTGCGTTCTAATGAAGGCAGGCTATTTCTTGAACCACATTCATACTTTGCACAAGGCCATTGCTTGTGAAATAAAGTTCAATGCAAGCTTTTGTCCCTTAAGAATCTGTAGGTGAGTGGAACTAAAGTAAAGTTAGGGTAGAGTAAAGAGTAGTAAATTACTTTTTAAATTATAGAATAAGTAAAGTAATGTACTTACAATTTCATCCAGTAACTAAAATAAAGTAGTCATCACTGTTTAAAAGTAAACACATTTGTATAACCAGGTTTTTGACATAGTTTGAGCTCTGCTAATATGTTTCGTTTAGTTTTTTGCTTTTAACAGCGTTATTATTTTACTATGTCACTTCTTGTGTATTTTATATCGTTTGACTCCGGTCATGTTAAGGTGCTTTGTGAATGGAAGTGATTTGATTTAATTCGGCAGGTTTAAAAAATGCATGGATAGTTATCTGAATAAACCAGGAGGTGATTGAGATACTATCATCTTAACGGCAAAATAAAATCTTTAGCTGCTTGGTTGGATGCATAAATATGTCCCAGATTGTCCCACACAAACTGAGACACTACCCCACATTTGATAATGTTACTCTGATGACGATGAAAAACAAGATGTGGACGTGCGACCTCGTGTTTTCTGTACGCTTCATGTAGCATCACTTATTTTACAGTATTATTTTGACACTCCTTTTGTCTTTTCAGAAAGTGAGGTTGTTAGGTCAATCTTAAGGCCACACTAAAGGGGTAGGAGCTTAAATAAAGGATTATTTAATTGTGCTTTTACTTTATAGCTTTGTATGTTTTACCTTTTTAATGTGTTAATTTGTGAATGTTTTAAACAGTGCCTGGTCACCCGTACACGGTGTTGAGGAGGAAAGAAGCACTTGGGGTGTATATTTATGTTCAATTCAATTCAGTTTTATTTATATAGCTTAATATCCCAGTTATAGCTGGGGGGGGGTGGACGAAGAGTGAGTAGGAGCGAGTAGAGCCAGTGTGGTAACTTCATTAGAGTAGGGTAGAGTAGAGTTGACTCCTCCTTTTTGCTTTTAGGACATCTCTTTTGTTAACCAGATTTATTAAATAATCTGAAGCAAGCTTGTTACTTTTTCCCACTATTTTTGTAAAAATGAAAAACAACAGAATGTACTGCGGCGGATACCATCAAACAAAACTGGACCCATCGGCTCCTCAGGAGGCTATAACAGGAAAGTGCCCTGGACAAATAGGATTCAGTGTACGATGCCCTCTGCTGGGTGCATGCTGCATAGGTGTCATGCCAAAGCAGATGTTAAAAGATCTGATTAGGTTGTATACAAACACTTCTTGATGCATGTTAAATTATCTAGTGGTGTAACAGACGTAGTAGTTGACATGCCTGTCACTACCTAGATAGGTGTAAAAATAGAGTTGGTTTTCAGTGAGGAGGATGAGGTAATGTCTGTGATGGACGAGCAGCCTGTCCAGTGTGTTCCCTCTGTTTTCAGATGACAGCTGGAATAGGCCCCAGCAGACTCCTGCCACCGAACACAATGAGTCGTGAGTGAGTGATGAAGACACAGTTCTGTGAACACACACAACACAAGTGCTTCCAAACAGAAAACACAAAACCACATTTGTTTACATTGCATTTTCACACCCACACACTCACAGTTTCATATTTGCTTCATATTTATACAGTCATAGTTAACTCTGTGCTTATTATTCATTTCATTCTTTGCTTTTGTTGCTGCAAATGTGAGTGTGTTCTTGAGAAACGGCCCTGGGAATGGCAGATCTGTAACAATTCTCCATGTGTTTTCCAAGAAAAATGAGACTCAACATGTGTGTGTGGTGCATGTGTAAATCTCCCTCTTCTGTGCAGCGATATCAGTCAGAGAGATCGGCGAGGAAATTAATTCACAGGACAACCAACAATCTTCGTCCATGCATCGCTGCTTTTGCAGCTGTAATTTTACGTTTTTTGTCATGGAGGAGTAAATACGAAAGAATTCATTGATCCGTGCATCTTTTTTCTTCACCTACTTCGTCATTATCTAATCACTTGTTTGGCGGCTGCTCCTGCTTTTTGCAGCCAAGCAACCTTAGTCTTTTAGACAACCATGTAAAAATTTTATACAAATTTTATTTGTATTCTTTTTTTTTTAATTTTATCTTATTAATTGCACTGGAGTAAATTGCCTGGTAATTCATAGAAAGTTCAAGTGTTACTGAGTGAAAAATGTGTTTGCCACAGTTGACTTTCACCCTTAGGGAGCAACGAGCTGAGTTCACAGCCACTTTCTGGAACCATTTGGTTATTTATTTATATCAAAAATTACAGAGTAGTACCATATATCTTCCAACAGTAGCCAGGGCGTTTATTTAAAAAAAAATGTTGGCCGCTAATGTTTTTTAGCCGTTAGCTACACAGAGCTAGCAGCTAATGTTTTAGCTGCTAGCTACATGAAGCGATGCCTGTTTATCTCATTTACTACGCATTAATCATGTTATCAAGAGATCAGGTTGATTTATTTTGAAAAGCTCTAAAACAACATCAGTGATTATGCCTCAATATTTAGGTTCATGAAAACATTTATTTATATATATTAATTTCCCACAAGTTACCAAGAGCTTCTCTCCACTGTGTCTGAACGGCTGCGTCCTTGGTGTTTTCCGTGTTTTGGAGCCCTTGAAGGAGCCCGGCCACTATTAGGGACCAGCATCTATTACATTTAACACCTGTTAGACCTGGCTTTTATTGGAGACCAGCATCTATTCGAGACCAGCCATTATGGGAAGATATACGTATATAAGTTTATGTTAATTTAATCTTAGAAAAGTATTTAGCTGTCTATCTATCTAGCTATCTGTCATACATGTGCATCATACGTGTGCAACACAAAGTGCAAAAACCAATTGAAACATTTTTAATTGAAATTCCAAAATGTTTAAAAAGATGATAAAAAATGACATAAAAATCAGGGTTGATACTGAAGTAGAGAATCAATGTTTTGGGGACGTCCACATCAGAGACACCCCCACAGCACCCACCACAATTATATTCATAGAGGAAACTACCACAGCATCCCCCCCAATCGAAGCTAGGAGCGAGACCCGGGAGATGCCACTAAGATAACCCTGTTCACTGAGAGGATTTAATCACTGATGTAGAGGATCTTTCTGAGGAAAACACTGGAGTTAAAACTAAATGTAAAAGGAATACTAAGTTAAAAAACTGAGATTAATAACCAGATAAATAAAAATATAAACCTTAATGAACAGGTATTATCACAAGAACTGAGTTCAAATTTCTGCTAAATAAAATCAAATAAAACTTTATTTATAAAAACTAATTATCACGCTTTAAGCAGCTTAAAGTGTTTAACAATAAAAACAAAGTAAAACCAAAGTAGCCACCAAAATTCAAATTAAATCCAATCCACCCCCGTTTGCCGTGGTCCACTCCACAGCTGTGACTCTGCAATGTTGAACCCCAGCTGCCCCAGTGAAGGACCGCAGTGGTGCAAGTCACATCAGTGTTGGTAGATGCAGGATCAGCTGTAGCTTTAGCATCTGCTAAAGGAGTTCAGTGTTTGCTGTCAACAGTATCCTGTTCTAATGTTAGCTCTGCAAATACATGCTTCAATACAGATTGTGCTTTAAGCAGCTTTCCCTGCTTATCTCACATATTTCTGTTATTACTGAAATATTGATCATATTCTTCTCCTTCCTGGTAAAGATCAGAAACTTTTCAACTAAGAAAGTTCAAGAATATTAAATTTCTGAGCTGTTCCAAGAGAACTTCTGGAGTAAATCAATAGCAGGATCTTACTTGGAAATCACTGGCACTGGGTCTGCAAAGCCCAGAACAGAAAGACGGCAGTTAATTAAAACTGTTGGGGAAAATTGTTGTATTGATTAATGCAATTAAAACCAGTGAGGTGAAGAATCTTTATAGACCCTAAAGACATAAAAACTGATCTGGCAAGTGATACGGAAATATGTGTTGCTGTTACACTGTTCCACTGGCATTTTTCACTGCCAGATTACCGAGTCTCAAGCAATATCTTCTAATTCACAACACATTCTGAACAACTTGTCATTTTTGTGAGTTGTTTTGACTGGACTGGAATTTAATTTAATGAATATCCTCACTTCCTGCCACTAAAAATATAATGGTACGAATGACAAAATAGGATTGCAGAGAAGTGACAAATATTTTAAGTTGTTTTCTTTACTTGGGTATTACACTGTCCCCAAGTAATGATTTTTGCTTATGAAAGCCTATTGCTGATTATTATTCTAAGGACTACACCCTGCTAAATGGAGGGAGAAGCAAAAATTCATTACTTTTAATCTTTGTTTGTTGTTTTTTTAGTGTTTTCCATCAACTGCTACATTCTGGACCGATAAATTCTTTCTTTCCAGGAGTAATTTACTGCCAGTAGGGGGAAGAAGAGCACACAGGGACAGACGCACACAAATTCTTGTGGCAGGAAGCTGAAAAAAGCAAAGAGCAGTTTCAGGGAGGCAACTCCAGGCCTCAAGGGTCACAGTGTCTGCATGGTTTCTAGATATCCAAGCCCTACTCATGGCTTATTACCTGGTTCAGGTGTGTCCAGCCAATTAGAACATGCCAGAGCATGGTATGTTGGAAAACATGCAGGAATGCGGCCCTGGAGTTGCCAATCCCTGATAGGCTATCATACCAAACATATTTATGGAGGAGTGCATGGACATATTTTCCATATTGATAGTCTTGATCGTCATAATCCCTCACCTGGCGACATCTAGGGATAAACTCTTCCAGCTCTTCATCCCACCTGAAAGAAAGTTTCCATGCATGTTTTATCAAAGTGGATTCAGTGGCACATTCTTGATGTAATAATGTTCTAAAAAGCATGTGTTACAGACACGGTGAAGGAAATACGTTTTTGATATCTTTTTGAGGTTTTCCCACCTAAAAAAACATTGACAGTCAGTTTCATTTGAAGAATGAGAAACAGAAAATCACAACGAAAATGAAAACTTTAAATAATTTACATAAAATGATTTGCATTTCATGAAAGGAAATAAGTATTTGATCCCCTAGCAACCATTGAAAGTTCTGGTTCACACAGACTAGTTAGACTCTTAGACTCTTAGTGTTTGAACTAATCACCTGCAGAAATGACACCTGTCCACAGAATCAATCAGTAAGACTCCTAACTTTCCAAAATGGGAAAGACTCTAACTTTCAGTGGACCTTAAGGCCCACTCCAATAAAAATTGTCTTTTTGTGTTTTTAACATGTTCTTGTTGCATTTTTACCATAATAATTACCTATATAAAATAATTTCTGATTAAAACTGCATTTCTTAGTATTTGTTAATTCAAACCGCGTTGGATCAGAATCCAGATGCTAGAAAAAGCTGGGACTGATGATGGAACTACCCCCTTGGCATGTCGAAGTCCTTCTTACCTTTCTGCTCCTCCGGCCCCTTGCGCACTTTCATTGTCCTCATCCGAGCTGGTCCCTCGCTCAAAACTGGACGGCTGGATTGATCCAATATTGCTCGCCATTGTTTTTGCGTTGCTAATGCTAGTTTGTGGTTCTTGCGTGAGCACGCAAACAGAGCTCTCAGCGACGGGTACCTCAGGGCCAACAGTCCCACTCACAAGCTAGTATTGTTTATCTAATGAGCTACTGCAGCTGGGCAAAAAACATGTCTTAAAAACTATAAAGGCTTTTTCATCTTGGCTAAAAACGGCACAATCATGAGTAAAAAGAAAAGAAAAAATATGGTTGGAGTGCAAATTTAAGGGAGAAGATTGTAGACCTGCACAAGTCCAGAATGGACTGCAAAACCATCAGCAAGAAGCTGGAGGCTAAGGTGACAACTGTTGGTGCAATGGAGACAAAACACAAGATCATCAGTCCACCTATGGACCTGGGGCTCCAAACCAGATCTGACCTGGTGGGGTTTCCATGATCATGAGTGAGAAAACGGCCTAAAACAACACGGTAGGAGTTAGTCAGTGATAGCAAAGCAGCTGGAACCACAGTCATCAAGAAAACCATTGGTAAGACTTTACACCGCAGTGGTTTAACATCTTACAGTGCTGATAAAGTCCCCCTGCTTAAGAAGACACGCACACAGGCCTGCCTGAAGTTTGACAATGAACACCTTCATGATTTAGAGGGTGGTTGGGAGGAGGAGCTGTGGTCAGATCAGACCAAAACTGAGCTCTTTGACATCAACTCAACTCATCGTGTTTGGAGGAAGAGAAATGTTGCCTGTGATACCAAGAACACCATCCCCACTGTCAACAATGGAAGGGGAAACATTATTCATTGGGGTTTTATTTCTGCATCAGGCTACTTCACCTTGTGGATGAGAGGGAAGACGGAGCAGTGTACCGTCAAATCCTGAGTGAGATCCTCCTTCCCTCTGCTAAAGTTAAAGTCCCATGAGTTGTCACTGACCTAGGTGTGTAAAATTTGTTCTCCACATTTGGCCCATCCCCTGGCAGAGCGGTGAGCTGCAGACACAGCTGGGCTTGGAAATCAACTGGTGGTTTAACCCCCCAATCAACCCCTTAATGCTGAGTGTCATGCAGGGACCAAAACCTACCAACCGAGGAATGACCGAAAAAGAAGCAGACTAAGGTCATGGAAAGTGACCAAATCATTTGCACAAAAGAGTGGACAACTCCTCCTGATATGTGCAGAAACCTGTTCATCACGAATTGTCTGACCTTCATTCATCATTCATTTTCCAAACCGCTTTATCCCTTTTGGGGTCACGGGGTTGCTGGAGCCTAACCCGGCTACTCATGGGCGAAGGCTGGACTGGTCGCCAGTTTGTCGCAATGGCATGGGCCACAATCACACACCCATGCACACTCACATCCACACCTAGGGACAATTTAGAGTAACCAATTAACCTGTGAAGCACGTTTTTGGACGGCGGGAGGAAGCTGGAGGGAGAAACATGCACAGGGAGAACATGCAAACTCCACACAGAAAGGTCCCCCAGCCAGGACTTGAACCGGGAACCTTCTTGCTGTGAGGCAAGAGCGCTAGCCACTGCGCCACCGTGCAGCTCGATTGTCTGACCTCTGTGCTGCCAATAGGGGCTTTGCCACAAAGTACTGAGTCTTTCCAACATCAGGGTTCGAATATTTATTTCCTTCCAAGTTGATTTCTTGATATTCTTTGTGTATGTCGTTCACACATACAAGTGTTCGATATTATCACAATTCTGTGCGTACTGGATGAAATGATATGTAATTGGTAACAAATGCTCATTTCAGGCCAAATTCTCATATTTAGTCTCTGCATGCATGAAAAAAAAGGGAAAAAGTAAAAACGAATTATATATAGCCTCAAAAATGAAGATTGCAGCATCAGAAAAAAAGGGAAGCACTCGTTACTCTTCCAGTGGTGGCTTTTATAGTTTCTGTTTGAATGTTGAAAATTACATAGGCAATTTCCACTTTTAATCCCACATAGTACTTTCAGAAAACTAAAATATGTGTTTACAAAGTGAACATGATCAATGACAGAATGCTGAAAACTTTGGTTTTAATTGTGTTAGGAATCATTTTTGAGCTTTGATTGAATGTTTGAGAGCTTTGGCCTTTAACAGAATTTTTCTCCATGATTTAATCAAAGTGGTAAATTCTGTTCAGCTTTTTCATATTTGGTGAAGAATAAATTTATTCAATGATAGAGTAAAAAAATTATAGCACTCTGCTCACAAAATTATGTTCTGTTATTGTTGATCTTGTAAACAGCATTCAAGGAATGTGTCAAACTGTTCTCAGAGCTTGATTTGGGCTTGGCTTTTTGTTCAAGCTAATAAGTCACGGTTGGTGTGTTTTTGTCACAATTATTGATCAGATCAAGCACAAAGCAGATATATATCTATATATATACTATTAAATTGAAGTCCTTATTAGTAAATTAGTGAACAGGCTAGAAAACGATAGAATTATATTGTATTTAAAATATATATTTGTATCTTAGTATCAAGAATAACATGAATTGTTTAGTCATATTTCAGTGCTGCTAAATATATCTCTTCCCATTTATATCCAATGCAAATAGTTCGATTTTATTTATAAAGCCCAATATCACAAACATAGCTGTCTCAGTGGGCTTCACACCAGTATTTAACATAGAAGATAAGAACAAAAATAACATAGAACAAAGAACATAAAAATAACATAGAACAAAAAACATAAAAATAACATAGAACAAAGAACGTAAAAATAACATTAAACAAAGAACATAAAAATAACATAGAACAAAGAACATAAAAATAACATAAAACAAGAGCAAAAAGTCATAAAAATAGTAAAAAAAATATAAGCAATAGTTGGTTGCCAAACTAAACAGACAAATTGACATTCCTAACCTTAGACTCTCCTCCTTGGTGAGGAAAAACTCCGAAAAAAAACTATTTTGGGGGAAAAAAATAACCCATTGGGCAATTGATGTTGAAATGACATCACTACGTCACTGGCTACATCAAACAGAACAAGGCTGAGGTCAGCTACACATGCTTTACTGTTTTAGCTGAAGATTAAAGGCACGGTTTGGCAAAAACAGAATCACGATGCCGGTTTAACAGAAGCTCACAAGCATAATGTTGTTGGCGTTGCTGAGCAGCACAATGAAAATCATTATACCAAAAAAAATTTTAATAACTGTCAGCTCAGCTCATATGAAACCCCACTGGTCCATACGAAGCAGACTTAGACAAAATAACATACAAATTTAATTTACAGAAGACAAATGAACCAGTTTTAAGGTCAGTTACTGTTTTCAATTGAATAAATACATCAATAAAATGTAACAATAGTAATTTGCTTTAGATAATATCTGTAATGCTGCATTCACACTGGCTGTGCCGACTCACATTTAGGCAAAAGTCTATGCAAACGCACTTAGACCAAATTAATATCTGAAATGTTTCCCATGGCAGTTTGCCCCATGTTACCCATGTAAGGGGTAGCCAGTGCTCTTAGGACATGATGGCAGGCAGTAAAGTTGTGCCAGATCTCAAAGTGCAGCAGAAACTCACCTTGGTGCACCTTAAACAGAAAGTACAGCACAGCATTTCAGAGCACGAGCTGTACCCAGCCTGTGTCATTACGCGAGCGCGGTACCGATATGCGGATAGCAGTTTCCTTCCTTTGTCAGTTCATTGAGGAGATGATCATGTTATAGTTCTAAAATTGACCGTTTTCCCCATGCAGGTGACAACTACAATGGAGCATGAATCTGGGAACTCCGTGCTTCCCACAAGCTCCTAGCCGTGTGGCGCGCAGAGATCCAGCCAAACTCTGGGCACGTTTTCCCTAAATGTTTGCTGAACGTGACTGCATGTTCGATTGTTCGGTCACACTATGCGTGGTCCCCTTCAGGTCTTAAAAGCAAGGTTCCCATTGACACCGGAGGAAGAGTGTTTGTCTTTATTCATTGGAGCGATGGATGACAGATGCTGCACTCTTTTACTAAGACTGGGAGGCAGTGCCTGAATGTGTAAAATGTAAAATGTTTTGCTTTTGTTACCTTTTTTTGCGCCTTATAATACATTACGCCCTGTGTATGGGTTAAGTACAGAAATAGACCCCTAATTAAGACTGCGTCTTATGGTGCTGAAAATACGTTAATACGTTGAGAGAAAGCAGTGGACTGAGATGTGTTTTTCTCTGATGTTTTTATTTTGTTTTTTTGGATGATGTGGGTGAGTGGGGCTTGGGTGGGGATTCATCAACGACTCGATAAGAACATGTCGATAGTGCTAAGCTTAACACATTCCTGCAGCCACTGTGTGACTCCATCAGGATGTTGCAGCATTCACAGACCTGTTCCATTAAAAAGTACAATGTATGGATGGATGGAATTGAGGAAAAAACTGTCCTGTTGGAATTTAAACCAATGCGTCTACTTCAGTTTTCAGACAACTGAGCAGTTGGTGGTTTGATTCTTGGTATTTTATACTACATATCATCCCTTACGGGTGGACAAAGGGTGGATGCGGGAAAAAAAATGGACCCCCCTGTGTGGGGCATGCAGGTGGCCCATGCAAAATATCAAGATCGCAGCCCACTCAGTGAGCCTCGTAGAGAGAAAATTTTCATGCACATTTTTTCTTCAAGCACGTTGCGAGCGGCAGGTTACGTTGTGAACACTCACAGTTTTCGGCCTTTTCTGGTCGCAGTCAGGGTGATGGGGGTTGGCTGCTGCATCTTTAAAAAAGTTGAGAAATAGAAAAGTCACTTTGTTTTATTTACATTTTTTTCTCATCAATTTTACATTGTATGTTGGGTTATTCATTATCATTGAGGCACTATATGAACGTTCAGCCTGTTAATATTAAATGATTATTGTTTTTTTACAGTGCTGGTTGTCACATTCATCTTGCCCACCTTTTGATGACATTTTTATGCACTTATCTTTGATATACAACGCTTTAGTCATGTACGCCGCGAGCACACACGCCTGTTAAAACAATAGTGGAACTCGACGTCTCACTTGGACTGTTAAACGCTGAGACCCTCTAGAATCTGGTGTTTTTTTGCGCTGTTTGGACAGGTTCCCGGTGCTACCACCCTTAAGCCATGTTTTCTTACATCTGAGACAGCGCGCGCTGTCTGTATCTATTTTGAAAAAAACCACCACACTTTGGACCTATTTTCTCATGACTGCGTTTGTGGTCACGTGTCGGGGAAGGGATACCTGTGGCTGAGTGAGCAAGCATGAGCAGCCCCTTCTCTTTGTCCTGGAGAAGTAAAAGTGGAGAGGGAAGAGGAAGAGAAAGCCCGTCTTTTTAAGCCACATCGAAACACAGTCTGCGCTGTTGCCTCACTTCAGTTTAACAATATTGTTAAGGCTCAAACTTATTGGTCCTGCAAATATTGACGACGTGGAACCGGTACCAAACAACACTGGTTTTGGCACTGCATCCCTAGTAAAAAGAGCATGCTCCGTGCATGCAGCCTGTGCAGGTGTGGATGACTGAGGCTTAAGTTCTTATGTCTCTCCAGTTGCTGCTTGCAGCACAGCAAAAAAGAAACATTTAAATAAAACTTGCCATTGAACAAACATTTAGGAAGATACATGAAGTGCATACTGAATTACACTACTGTTCTTAAAGACTTTAGTTAATTAAAAAAATGTGAGTCAATTTAATCCAGAAAAAGTAAGTTTACGTTGAGATTACTTGATTTTTTACATTTCCAATCTTATTTACCTTAACTGTGTCTATTTCTCTTTAGGATGCCTTGTTAACACTTCTGATTTGGCTGCAAGGTCCAATTGGCAGTTCTGTGCTTTTTTAGTCATTGTGATTGTAACTATAATCACCTTCCTCATCAGAGAAACTATAGAATGCATAGTAATTGTAATTGCCTCTAAGTGGTTGAGTATGTCTCCTCTGGTTCTCCCATAGCTGTCTGTTGTCTCAGATGATATGTAATTAGCCTGATAATCTTTGGTCTGCAGAGCCGGTTCTGGAGATTTCTTTGTTCCACACAGTGAAGCAGAAATGACTTACGCAAAAACTGAAGGATTTAATGTTTCTCAGCACATTATTATGGACAGAGCAAAAAGGTCATAAGGAACCTTGGACCTTTTTCTTGTTAGGGAAGAAGGGAATAGCTTAAAGTTAAGTTGTCATTGAGAGCCTTTTTTAAAAAAAGATAAAGTCACTTGATAAAATTGTTGTGATTTATAAAGTGATTTTTGTGCCACCACATTGCAAACAAAAGTCAGATTTTTTTTATCAAAATGTCCTTAGCTGCAAACAAAACATGAAGTTTTAAGAATAAAACTTCATAATTTGTAAATAAAAATATTAAAGATTTGATTTCAAAAATATTTTTGCATTCGTAGCACAAATGTTTTCAGATCTTTATCTCGCTTTCTTCCTATCTTTGATTTTGCGTTCATGAGTTTCAGTTTAGGTTTTTATTTAGAAAGCATGGACAATAAGTGGAAAGCTTGGCACAGGCAGAGGCAGAGGCAGAGGCAGGATAAAGCAGATTGTAGGATGGCAGATTGTAGGATGGCAGATTGTAGGATGGC